>JAFMSR010000780.1:0-41220 GCA_022818135.1 Saxidomus purpurata | reverse complement strand
ATAAAACTATGTTCGGCAGCTCAATGCCCAATACCACCAACTGGAAGAGTTGCTGCTCAGCTAAACGAAGTGCAACGGCTAGCTGAAAAAGAAAGAAAAAGATAGGGAGGCAACTCTAGAATTTAAACAGAAAAAGAAGGAAACGGCGCAGTAAAAGTACAAATTACATGAGACAAATAGAGAACCAAATAAAATATCAAAGCACAGTTACTGAAAACCCGGATACAAGAATTGCGAAAAAACAAAGCAAAAACACTGATACAGTTATACAGCCGAGAGCAAGTACAAGTGACCACTCCGGATATACAAAGGCCATTTCAAAGCCGGGGTGATAAGAGGCATGGTGGACAATGCTCACAGGTCAAGATATTGCATTTAAAGCAATGAATCCGAGACATGTTAACAGAATGCAGCTCTAAAACTAAAGATGTGGATTGATGCACAGTTTGTTATTACACAAAGACTGACATCTAATTCAGCCCCATTCTCTGCTGATCTTGGCAGCTGATCCTTCAAAATTTTGTGATGTAGCATATAAGCTACCCTATGCACACTCTCAACACTTGCTCTACCACTAGGCCAGGTCACCCGCTTCACTCCATACCCATATTTGTCCTTACTCCCAGTCTAAAATAAACAAACACGATCTGGCCCACCCCCACCCACTTCAACAGAATGTTTAATGAAACTTCTCTGTATTTTAGTCCAAAATGACACTGTATCAGCCATTTTCAAGATTTGAAGCAATACTGTTAGCCCATTTGTCAAAATACATCAAAACAAACATTTCTAACTTACATCATAGCACGAGCCAGTTCCTACCATTTTTTGACTTTAGGTCAGATACTCCTATGTTTGTCCCATAGACTTACATTATAAGTACAGTCATAAAAGTGACCCTGTATCATACCTTATTAAAAGGGTGTTGACCTATGAAGTAAAGTTTTTTGGTTAAATTAGCATCTTAAGCACCAAATAATACTGTTTTTACATAGGGGTGACCAACCCAGTTTTTCACAATTTTTCTTTAAAGACACCCACCCACTGAGTCTGGTGAAATTTAGTGGTCTGAACCACATATTTACACCATTTATGAAATTGTCTTTTTCAGTGTCATATATTTTGATTAACAGTCTTAAAATATTCCAATATGTACCCAAGACATTGTATTTTATTTTTCTGACAAGTATTTTCCATTTGTAAACAAAACATTTTCAACCAATCAGGTAACGTCTTAATATATCTTACGGTTTTCCCTGTACTTTTTTTAGCCAATGCTTCAGCCAGGCTGCAATAGGATCATCTGACCTAAAGGAGTCTGAACTGTCCCAAAAGAGCCGGCGCGAATGATAGCGAAACTCAAGCCTCGATGCATGACTTGTTTCAATTGAAAGCACTGCTTCGACAAGTTGTGTCTTCTGAACGAGTCAGTAAAAAGATATTCATGTATGACAACGAAAATAGTGGTACATCTATTGTCTTACCCAAGGACATAATTATTTACTTTCATCTTTACGGATATAGAAATCAGAGAACAGGGAAAACGTTATAGCGTTGGTGATAGTGTTTTTGCGATGCTAATGTGAACGAATGTTTGACTGTTAAGATGTATCCTATAGCAAAATCGGTCAGTACATGCGAGATCACAGACAGCGTGCCCGAGCAAGATTGATCGAGAGCACAACCAAACTTTCGCAGATTAAAAAGAAAACGTTCTGAGATGGCTGCAGATGAGAATTTTCAAGGTGAAATGACTTCGATAATTATGATCGCAGATAAAACGCAACAGTTCATTGAAATGATGGATAAGTTGGCTAACAAATCCTTTTTTTAAATATATGCCAATAGTTACTTACATTTGCTGTACAATACATTCCACACAGGGTCTGACGATACACAGTCCCATTATTGGTTACTATAAGGACGACAGAGCTGAGGACATAATAATAACATTGACTAGAACGAACAACGCGGATAAGTTACTAGTTGCAAACAAAATCTTAAATGAGAAGTATAAATCGATTGCCTATTAGACTATAAAACCTGATCAAAATCATCAACAGTGCTCAAAAACAAACGGGTGGCTGTAACACCGCTCTAATTTAATCAACAGTGTTTACAAAAGAACGTCGAACAGTCATTTCAATCGATATCTCCAAGTGCAGAAGTCAAAACAAAAAGCGATGCATTCGATACAAAGATGTTGTAACACCCAGGTTTCAATTATCTGTTTTTGTTTCCGATCGTCGTGTAATATTTCTGACTTGAGCAGATCGAAACATGTATCGTATTTATGTAAATCATAATTGCTACTGCATTAAAAAAAATCATTATCTGTCTTGCTCTCTTTTATAGGAACGTTGAAACACCTTCTACTCTTCGTGCATATTTAAGGAAAATATTCAAGCTTCGCCGTGATTCGTAGTATTACTTTATACAGGAATTATACTTTTCCGTCTCTGTCAACATTAGATTATACAGATCGTTCATTTCAAATGACGTGCAACCGTCTTGTCAAGACATGTACACGTTCGGATTATGAACGTCGTTTGACACCTGAACTTTGTTGTAGATCTTGTGCTGATACTTTGTTGGCATGTTACAGGTCTTGCAAACATGTCCAGACTATTTGCATACAGTTTGTCGAGAATGTCCGATCCGCGAACACATTGATAAAAACAGCCAGATTTGTTCAGTTGAATCACCTTATTGCAAAGAAAGTTCGATAAGAACGTTATTATGTCATAAGATATTGACATCAAAACGTATTCAAAACGTAGAAACAATGCCGTCTGGATTTTGCATATAGTGTATATGCTTTTGTTTGAAGTTGTATGCAAGTCATGCCAGTGTTTTGGATAAAATGAATTTAACATGTTCCTGAGTTTTGGATAAGGAAATCCCACCCGAGGGTTAAGAAACGTCCAAAAACGAGGCTCTGCCGAGTTGTTTGGACGTATCTCAACCCGAGGGTTGTATTTCCTTATCCACAACTCAATGGACATGGTATAGATGGATAGAACATGATCAAACTAAGAAATTAAATACCAACACCCCTATGTTTATTTCAAAAATAACAATGTTACAGTCATTTTTCGATTTTTATGTCTGCATACAATTAACGTAAAAATATTCCGGCAGCGATGTGAGACAAGCGATGTGAGATAAGTTTATCTCACCTGGATAAATGCGCGGAAATATGTGTCTTATAGGTGAGAAAGTAGAGCTCAGATTTTGCGAACTGATCAATCAACGTTTTCAGTGTTTGAAACTCTTTCAGTGTGTCAAAGACATGTACAAATGCATATTCGTTCAATGGCAAACTCGTGTGTTTATTCAAGAGGAGACAACGTTTTTTTTATTTTTTTTCAACAGAGATAGACAGAGATCGTTGGACGGTTCTGTGTCTTTCGCAATACGTCTGATCTTTAGCACGAGTCATATGATGCGCATTCCTTTATCGTAACCTGCGTTCTTAAAATAAAGCACACAGAGAAACATCACCAAGTAAAATATGTGAACTCGTTCGCTCTCTATCGATGAAAAGTTGTCCTGGCACAGGACAATGAAAGCTTGAGCTTGTTTTAAGTTCTGATCAAACAGTTTTGTTATCAGGAAGCTGATAAACCTATAACAGTTGCACGTTGTTAACTCATCTCGTATCTTTTGAAGGTTGACGATCTTTACTCATTTCAATGTGAGAATAGATCTAGGCAAGTAGCATATCGAAGAGTAAAGGTGTTGTTTCAAAACATCTCGACATGTTGACTCTTTCATTGGCAATGACGGTTTGATTTAAAAATAGTTGTTGTTTTGTTACCATACTATAGATCAAGCCTTATATTTTCTCGTCGCTACTTACTTAACCTTATGTACAGTTCTTAGGCGTTCAGTTTGATTGAAACGTCCGACCACGACATAGTGTCAAGAAGCTACATTTAGAAACGCTTAGATGAGTCGTTAACCATTTTTAAAGATTACGATGGTGACTGGCAAATGTATAACCTCCAGAAGAGGGGAAATGAAACATTGAAGCGAAGAAGACAAAATCAGATTTCGATACACGAACCAATCAACTTGAACTATACAATCAAATGTTTCCTAGCTGGTTCAATGTAATGAATAGCTCCAGCCGTTATCTCAGTAGAAGCTAACACGATCAGGAGATGTCTGCACATTGCGTACGAGTTACCAAAATGATTCAGTTGGTGCTAGAGGCCGACATCGCTGCTGACAGGATGAATGTTACTTGTTCGTATGGCTCTCACAGGACAATCGACGCACCTCAGAAAATGCTTTTGATGTATCATGATGAAGGCAGATCACCGATTTCAGAAGCACTGAAACACCAAGAGAGACCGCAGTCAATTTGTGATCAGACATGTCCTTGGTGGAAGGTTCTATGATCCTAACAGACCTATTCTGACTACAAGAAGGTCAAAACTGCACAAAATACTTATACAAGGACTGGGCTGGATATCAGTTTCAAAGAGCTGTTCTAAAACGCAGTGTACCTATACATGTGTATCATGGGATTCATCCACAAACAGCCTTTATGATCACATTGTACAGAAAGAATGTCAGATCTGGGGCATATATAAAACACTCAGTTATGTCAGCTGTTGAAGTCATGGACATGTTTATTGATTAAAACGTTTATATCTGTTCAAAACAGTCGTTTTGTCAATTCGAAATAAAGCTGTAGAAATGTTCAGTGATAGGTTTCTTGATTTTCAATCCCCTGAAGAAGATAATGCCCCAGTATGAATTTGTATGTCAGGTCATTTGAAACAAAGGAGTGATTTAAAGAATGATCTTAAACTACAAGAAGGACTACATAACTACGAGATGTCAAATATTTTGGCTGCATACGACCATATCATAAAATTTAAACAACAGTGTGTGTTATTGGAAGTGGACCAGTGCATGTTGATGACTCATCATATAAGTTTAAATGGGTTACATCAACAAAATGGTGTTATTTCCGCCTTGCCGAGATTCACAGCTCGTACCAACCTACGTGTTCGAGTTTATTTAAAGCCCCAACTGCCATATAAAAGCCAGAAGATGGCGCTGCGGCAGGTTTCTATGTAAGTTATACATGCTTCACATCAGGGAGCCCTTTTTCAAAAAATTGAATGAACTACTGAATAAAAAGTTTTAATAAAATGCATAAGTACACATTAACGCATTCTTTATCAATTGGTGTAATTATTTTTTTCAAACTGATAATTGTGAAGTCTACTTTCAAAAAATAATTTAAACCAACTGCCAAAAATGTGAATTTGCCGGGATGAGCTTACGGGGTCATGTAACCCAGGAGAGACAACTAATGTAAGCTGTTCCCACGTGATAATGTTTATAAGCAATTCTCTAACGGAAGAGAGCGTCATTTATCAGTGAAATCAACACCAGTTACATGAAAAGCTTTGCTGTGATTTCTTTTTGAAGAAAAGTAATTAGTATCTAAGTGGATAAAATATCATAATACATCATTATATTTCATTTTTGGCCGTCTCATTAGATGTTTGATTGAAAAGTTTGAAATCCTTATAAAGTGAAATAACAAATGTCTAATTAGTATAATTATACTGTTTTGTTAAACCATACAGTGGTTCACCAGTAATGTCCCATGTAAGATACTCCTTTTGGATTTGGATACAGTGTCCGAACCTGGTTTGATTCTCAATCTGGCATCAACTCCCCTTGTGTCAGTTCAATGTGGGTTTCTGTCATAGCACGTTGTTTTCTTTCCAAATAAACAGTATTACTCCATAAACCTCTCCGATCCAACATTGTCCAAAACTTTCTGTACAACCTTTTTCTGATATTATTCCCTGGACGAGCTTTTAGACCATTTCCAAGCCATGGCTATAGATTTGCTGTCACACATGGAAAATTCAAGCAAATTACATATGGAATGTCATCCCTGGGTGGATCACTTTGACTATGCTTTTGGTTAGATTTATCCTGATTTGTTGGTACGCAATGGTTTGATTCTTGTTGCAAAACACAGTTACTATCATTTTTTGTTGAAGTTGCGCATACAGTTACAGACATCTGTCCAAGATCTGCATTATTAGATTCATTAACATACTGGCTTCTAATGGCACTAAGAGAGTATGTATGATAATGTTCTATAAGTATGTCCCATCCATTCAAATTAAAAAATCCTTCTGTGATTCCAATGTGTTCATTTGTCATGACCATTGTATATCTTTTTTTCTCACTTGCAACATAATTAGAATCCATCTTTTCCTCACAAACATGCACCCATACAGTGTTTACTTTAATCAAACTCTGATAATTTTGACCACATTACAGCAGCAACATGTGCTAATGGGTGTTTATTGTTCTACATTCCAGACTTTAATAGTTTGTTATTTCTACATTAATTGATAATTTGATACATTATTTCAATTAATGGACCTGTCAGCAGTGGCAAAAATGTCAAATGAGTGTGCTGGATTTTAAGTTTCAATGCTTATTTTCATATAATAAGTTGTGAGGGATGCTAATGTTAATTGTGATCTATGTATTGCTTAATAATAACGAATGATAATAATAATAAATGTATACTATACCTAGATCAGAAAATCATCGACTCAAAAGAGCAAGGAAATGTGAATAAAATAATGGTGAAGATGGAATTCGATTGTATTAAATATGTGGCCAAAGTTGCCACGTCGAACAAATAAACATGCAAAGGAAAACAGAAATTCACGAAACGAAACTTCTTTGTAACCATTGAGAACAACTCACAGAGAAACAGTTGTGACATGATGTATAATAAACTCAAATACATCTTTCGAGGCACTAAATTGTATATTGTTTCGCTGTACTACACGCCTGTCGAAAATCATTTGACTAAGCAGCTGCACAAAAGAGCTGGCTATACTTTGCTCAACAAGTTCACCATATTCTCTTAGACTATTCGGTACGTAAATGAGAAACTGATTTGGTTTTCGTTCTTTCTGTATTCGTATCACATCAATCTCAGTGGTAAGAAAAAGAGTCCTTGAGACAAAACATGGAACAGTTCAAATTCAGTCCCAGTGAAAAGAAGTTTGGTGGTAAAGGTGTGAACTCAACAGATGATTTGGTCGTTGCTATGGTGATGAGTATTAACTTGCGAAGGACAAACACGCCTGCCATGGAAATATCGAACTGGTTATCACTTGGATGCTGGCAGAAAATCTCAGTTTGAAGGAAAACCGGTATAAAAGCTAAATTCACATGAAGGACGTATGCATGGAAATCTATCTCGAAAAATTGGATATGTAGTAAACAATAAATAGAAAACAGTCGAGACAATTTTTCTACATGAAAATGCAGGCAAGTGCTAACGAAGTAAAGTGTCGGGCTCTAATCGATGATAAACATTCGTCCAGTCTCTTCGATCATAAAATTCAACAACTGCTTTATGAAGCAACATATATGAAATTTAATTTGATGTACGCAAAGTTGACGTTATCGCATAATAAGTATTTGAGTTATGCCCTTGAGCAACTACAATCAAATCTAATTAGTCTCTGTTGAAGACGGTAAACCCTCAGCTCAATCACTTAATGGACAGAGAGAGAGAGAGAGAGAGAGAGAGAGAGAGAGAGAGAGAGAGAGAGAGGGGGGGGGGAGGGGAAGAGGAGAGGAGAGAGAGAGAGAGAGAGAGAGAGAGAGAGAGGGTCGATGAGTTGCTCGAAGACAAATTGATAGGAATTAAAAAGCCTAGGTGTCGAATTTGACTCCGTGAATGGCGAGAAAAGACTTCGTCTATTCCACCACTTGAGACAACCACCTTTTCCGACTCAAGAACCATAAGACAGCAAAAAACTATATCGTTCGGAAACGTGATTATCAAGACTATCGATGAGGTTGGGGAAGAAAAAGGTGGAAAAGGCGGAAAAAGACAGATAATGTACAAAAGACAGAGAACGAAAACAAACAAGAAGAAACGCAGACGGGTCTAGATGTCTCGAGTGATATAGTACAAACCCGTTGGTGAGCCTTGACGAAATATCTGTCTCTACTATAAATGAAAACGTGGAAGAGTGATAACATGTCCAAAATTTACTGTAATCGGATAAAACAAGTAAATCGAGAGCAATATTCATCTTCATCTGTTCATCAGTATTGTTTTTCTTCTCTTTCGATACTATCATTGCTTTGTTTTTACTGCTAATAAAATACAGCGGACCTGTATCTTGTTGTTGGTCTTCAATGATGTCCAATTGATTGTTGTTGACAAAGGTGTTACAGGCTCCAACATATTCCCTTTTGAGAAGTGTCGTCCGGTTTGCGAACTGCCTGAGACAGACCGAACTTGCTTTTTAACTAAGCATGAGCGTTTTCCGATTTTCAATCACATCCTAGTCATACATATATTTCTCTCATTCGCAGCATACGTTCACAAAGAAGTGATTTCTTATCATATCCGGATTTAATAGTTCCACCATGGTTTTTAAATCATCATTGTCTTCCGATGACTGAGAGCAAAGAACACATGTTGTGATCTGAGTTTTCAGGAGTCGCTTTACGTTTTGCTTTTAGGGTCCAGAAGTCGTGATAGAATTCGGCAATATGTTCATACTCGTCATTCTTCGTATCGGTAAAGTGGGCGCTGTTTTTGGTATTAATGTAATATTGACTGAATTCTTGCTCGGAAATAAAATGAGTGTCATTTGAGAAGCTCTTTCCGAGAGAAAACGAGTATTCATTGATCAAAATCCAGTGTTGACTTTCAAAAGTCATGAACACAAAGCAGGTTGTTTCATGAAGCGGTTTTCAAAGCAGTCCATTTGTGATTTTTGCACACTAACGATACCCTTGTTCGGATTTTCAGCCTAGTATTGTAACATTATATCAGCAGACACCTCCAGAAACGTTCAGATATGGTATTTCAGAAAAGCAGTGTACTGAAACAGCTATTTAAATTTATGTTTAACAGTTCAAATCTTCAGATCTTACAAAGTAGGTGAAAATAGAATAAAAGGGTAATCTGCTGAACCGATGTTTCGTGAAATCTTGTTTCACTTAAGTCAAAAGTATCGAATATTGACAGCTTTTCCTTCGGGATTACCCTCCGCTGTTCAAGTCGTGCTATAAACCACCGTTACCATAATCGAAGTACAACAATGAAAAACGATACATTCTTGATTCAACCTTTGTTCCAGCATAGAAAAGCCGATCGCGCAAAGCTGTCAACAACAAATGAAAACAATGCAACTACAAAGGTATTTCGAAGTAATGGCAATCTATCCGATCGATACCATACAAGTTTTTTGACACGATGTTTTCGATTGGCCAAAGATCAAATATCTTTTGAAGCTACACTAATTCATTCGTTTACCTAACGACATGTATATCAAGCGTTTCTTTCGCTCTTTGTTTCGCCATGACACCAAACTGGGTCAATGAAAAAATCGGAAAACGTCAAAAGCAAGCCGGCATGAAAGAGTTTCTAGCACGACGTGGCGTGTCATTGCTTCGACCAAGAAAGTTGATGGATCGAGATGATCAAGATGTTGTTTACTTGAAAATCAGTCACGTACAAAAAATGGTAAATCTACCGGATTTGTTTGTTGATTTATTTGCTCTGATGGCTTGTGTACGATGTAATTATATTTGAGAAAGCTCAAGTATGACAAGAAATTCCCTCGGTACTAATCAGACACGAACTATGTACCTTGCTCGAGGTTGCATGTTGTTTCACAGATAAATTTCGAAATGTGTTTGAGATGATCTGTAACTTTTGTGAAATCACTAATACTCGAAGCTGTCAGAGTGTCCACAAGAATGTTTAAGATACCTTTTGGGTCACAAAGACTTGTTGAATGTAGCATGTATAGTATAAAGAATACCCCCGGATAAAGTTGACAAAAGTTGTTCACAAAAATGCCATGAAAGTAAAAATATTTTAACTTTTCTTCGATTGTGCTTCTGAGCAAAGATGTACCTTGTCTTAAGAGAATCTTAACATGTTGTACTTCGATACAAAGAACGGATACAGTTCTGGTTTCCCTTGAAACTGAGATTTTCTGCCAGTGTTGTTATTGTAATCAAAATAGTTGATTCGAGTGAACACGGAGAAAACATGATCGTGCAACACTGCGGTATCTGGTGGGGATAGAACTTCGTCGCATGATATATATTTGACCAGATCATCAAACAAGTAGTTTTGCGTCCTGTAATTTCTGACAAGAAATTCAACGCGTTGTACTCGCCACAGTCAATGGCTGTGATACAATAAACGAGTTTTTTGAGTTAACGAGCAATTTTGAAACTAAATGTATGCTCAAAAGGTACCTCATAATCTTTTCGTATAAGACCCTTGACTGTTTTTGAATACAGGGTAGGTAAGAGCTGTTTGTTGCGTTTAATAGAATCCGAACCAAGTACACACTCATTTTCCGAACTTGCAAGAATGGAGTCAGTTCGTACAGTTTCAACCGCTGGAACATCTTTGAAATTATTCACCCGACAATGTATTTCCTCATTCTATCGTTACTATCATGGGACATGCCGGAACGGTAAAGAATCATATCTTGAAACACATCGCAAACAGACGGCGCACATTCTATCCATGCCTTTTATGATATCGAACAAGAAGAAGCAGACAAACTTGGTCGTTTTGTGCAGAAAATGCGTAGAGGGCAATATACCTTTGCTTCGTATGAAGATTACTTGACTTGCATGTTTCGTGGGTGCATACTGTTCTGTGAAAGACTGTTTAGTAAGGAAATACACGCCGAATAAATAGCTCCTGATGCATATTTAAACTATCGTAGTGAATACATGGAGAAGCAAGATGTTGAAAACAAAGAGTATCTGCATAAAAGTGTGAACCAATACATCTGTTCGTTAGGACTGCGAAACAAAATACCGACAATATTGTTTTACGATACGTGTGTTTTACGGGAAGCACGTCGAACTCCCGATTACATGGCGTTTATCTTTATGTACCATCACACGTTCTTACATGTCAAGTATGAGACAAACGCCTGGAGATATATTATACATTTTGTCATATTTGTCAGTTCGCCTTCCCACAGTATAGTCATTGACAACAGTTTACTAAGACATCTACGTTTACCAAGCTGAAGACATTGTCAGGAGTCTGAACTGTTCCAAAAAGGCCGATGCGAACGATAGTGAAACTCAAGCTTACTAATCAGTTACTAGTTGCTAATTTTCAATGAGAAGTATGGATCGATTACCTATAACACGAAGAACTTGATAAAAATCATCAACAGTGCTCAAAAAGAAGACGGGTGACTGTATAACAGCTTTATTTCAATCAACAGTGTTTAAAAGATAACGTCGAATAGTCAGTTTCAAACGATATTTCCAAGTGCAGAAGTCAAAACAAAAAGCGTTACATCTGATACAAAGATGTAGTAAAACCCAGGTTTCATTTATCTGTTTTTTTTTTGTTTCCCATCGTCGTCTAATCTATCTGACTTGAGCAGATCAAAAACATGTTTCGTATTCCTGTTAATCATGATTGCTACTGCAATTAAACTAAAAATCATTACCTGTCTCACTCTTTTTTTAAGACCGTTGAAACACCTACTTTTCATGCATATTTAAGTAAAATATTGATACTTCGCCGTGTTTCGTAGTATTCCTTTATACAGGAATTGTAGGTTTCCGTCTCTGTCAACATAAGATTGTACAGATATTAATAATTTCAAATTGTGTGGCCCGTCATGTCCAGATATGTACACGTTCGGATTATGAACGTCGTTTGACACCTGAACTTTGTTGTAGATCTTGTGCTGATAACTTGGTGGCATGTTACAGGTCTTGCAAATAATGATCAGAGTATTTGCATACACTTGTCGAGAATGTCCGACCCGCGAACACAGTTTGCTTTATAAAAACAGTCAGGTCTGTTCAGTTGAATCACCTTATTGCAAAGAAAGGTCGAATAGAACGTTATAATGTCCATAGGATAATAACAGAACGACAGGTGTCGGGTAGATACTGGGTTTGTCAACAAAGTTTTCAAAACGTAGAAACAATGCCGTTTGGATTTCGCATTGTGTATTAACCTTTGTTGTATGCAAAGTTAAGCCAGTGTTTGGAATAGTACAGCTCTTATGTGAATAATTCCACTTTCGTCGTGTCTAGAGCAGCGTTGCTCGTCTTCTATTTGTAAGCAAAGGTGCAAATAGATTTCGCATGATTAAAAACTTCCGAGCCGTCCAGCCACTCAGATTTTGCGAACTGATCAATCTACGTTTTCAGTGTTTGAAACTCTTTCGATGTGTCACAGACATGTAAAAAAGGGAAAGGTTTAGTGGCAAACTCGTGTGCTAATTCTCGAGGAGACAGCGTTTCTTTTTTTTTGTTTTTCATCAGCGACAGATAAAGATCATGGAACGGTAATGTGTCTTTCGCGATACGTCTGATCTTTAGCACGAGTCGAATGATTCGCATTCCTCTATCATAATCAATGTTCTTAAAGTAAAGCACACAGAGAAACAGCACCAAGTAGAATATGTGAACTCGTTTGCTCTCTATCGATTAAAAGTTGCCCTGGCCTAGGGCAATGAAAGGTTGATCTTGTTTTAAGTTCTGATCAAACAGTTTTGTTTTTAGAAGCTGATAAACCTAGAAGAGTTTTATGTTGTTAACTCATCTCGTATCTTTTGAAGGTTGACGATATTTACTCGTTTCAATTTGAGAACAGATCTAGGCAAGTAGAATATCGAAGAGTAAAGATTGTGTTTCAATACACATCTTAAACTACAAGAAGGACTACATGAATACGAGATGCAAACTATTTTCGCTGCATGTGACCATGTTATGAAATTGAAAGAGCAGTGTGTACGGCCGTATTATAAAATTGAAACAACAGTATGTGTGACTAAAAGTGGACGAGTGCATTTAGACGACTTTGTATAAATTTGAATGGGTAACATAAAAAAATAGTGTTGTTTCCGCATTGCCGAGAATCACAGCTCGTTATCACCTTACATTTTCGAGTTCCTTTAAGGCATTACTTTTCCTTTGTGATATTGTTAATGAGAAAATCGAAGATATGAACAATTTAATAGAAGACAAACCAACGCAATTAAAACAGAGATTCAAACTTGCTGCTTTCGTTCATTGTGTTTTTGGAACTTCGTCCGTTTACAGATGGAAACGAAAGGACTGTGACACAAACAATTGGCATCAAATAGCAGACACTTTGTAACGGGACTCTTGTCACAGCAGACACGATCACTTGTATCAAACCAGCTTGAAAAAGGGTAATGTCAAATTGGTCAATCCTATCAGTTTGTTTAATAACGAATTCATGGTGCATAGGCAGTCTTGAATTTTATCGATGGTATACATCTAACTTGACGGTTTGTTTATCAGTCGTGTTATAAGGAATAAGGTTTCGTTCGGATAGTTCTCACTGGAGGATGTAAACTGTTGACTGTTCATGCGCTGTAATTGACCTTTATTAATGTCTTTCAGTGGTGTCCAAGGTTGAATAGACAAGGCATCACATACGACAAACCTTCTCATTGTTTGATTTAAGATACATATCTTTCCGTTGTTCAGTTGTACTAAATTCATGTCATCGGCTGACAGTTTGACAGATCGGCCACACGCTTCCTTTGAGATATTGACTGTATTAGTATGAACTCGTCTTCAACGTCAATGTTTTTGATTTTGTCTTTCAACGTTTCCAAAATATACTGTTTTTCGAATGGAGTATGTTTTTTTTTCCTTCGTCGATTACACCTGTTTCGAATTGCTGTCTTTCAGCACGTTTGTGATTGTTGTAAAACATGTGAAATTTTACAACGAGATGGTAATTTCCTTTCAAATGCGACACAAAAACATACCTCTCTGTCGGTTATCGTCTATGTCTGGTCAATACAACTCTGGCTCTTCTTTTACATCTACCTTGGAGATGCACAGAGGCATTTTCAACATCAGCGCAGTTACAAAGAACTCGATGATGTTTGGTTTGTCTGGTGCTTTTGTCTTTCAAATATGTCCTGATAAATCCCATAAATAACTTTTTCATGCAAATACGGTTTAAGGTGTACTCATTTATCACATCGGACATGAATTCATTGAGACGTCGCCTGATTACTAGATAAAAATCCTGGCGACCAAACACAAGGAACGAAATGCTTTTGTAAAAGATATTACCGTCGTCTGGTACTGATACTGTGTTGAAAATTTAACTTTATCTGTTAAGCTGTTGATTTACATTTTTAAACATCTGTGATGAGGTGAGAAACGTCGGAGACATTTCAGTTTTCTTTTTGTTAGACAAAGACAATATTTTACTCACATGTTTATCATGCCCTTGAAGTGCCTGGTTTCATGTGTTTCAGTTATTGCAGTTTAGACGTTGCTGGCTTTTCAATGGTTTTTGGTTTTCCTATTTTTGTTGTGTCTGTCGCGTTTCTCGAGACATCTTCTGTCAGAAAAGTTAATATTGACACTTCTAATTCTCTGTCTAAATCAAATTGAATCAGCTCTCCAGAGATCCGATCACTGTCAAGAGTCAACATTAACTTCTTTCACCCTGGCTTTTTCTCTTGTCCATGTTTTTGTTTTCTCAATGTAGAGGACTTGCCTGTCTTTAAAGCACTTTGTTTATCAGAGTCAGACTCTTTGCCTGTTGAGTCAACTCTTTTTTACTTATTACGTTAATGCAAACTTCGTGGTTTCAGTTGATCTTTGGAGTTTACTACGACTGAATTTTTTTAATTTCTTTTGTAAAAGTTGTTTTCACAAAAAGTACACAAAAAACAACAAATAATTAAAAATCTTCATCTTAATCTTTATCATTTATGAATATTGACTTGAGGTATAACACCGTTATCTAAAAATATGTTAAGACGTTATTAGATAAATCTAGGAGTACAAAATGAGAGGTTTGTTCTGGTTCTGTCCGAGGAGGAAATTTGGCTTGTTAAACTTGTAAAAATATACTCTGAAAGACCAGCTGTATTTACATGGCAACAACACTGGCAGAAATCTTGCACTTCGTTTCGTCTGGCAAACTTCAAGCCATTGAATTTCGTTGAGACTTGTAGATAAAAAATATCTATTTAATGTCGCGCACTACTGTACAACGATTGATTCAATGCAGGATTTGACTTTTTGCTGATCTAGAATAATCAGGAATCAAGATTGAAAATGAGTGAAAACAGTCGGAAAATGGCGGATATTTTGACTTTTTCCCTCATTTTCAATCTCGATTTGTTTATTCGTTGATGGAAAACTTTGAACCTGGTCTTATTCGACTGAGCAAACCTAGTTAATTTCGGGAAATAATACCAGAATTCACGTCCTACACGAATGAGTAAAACACTTTTGATGTAGGATGTAGGCAGGGGTCTCTGCTTGAAGATCATGAAATGGCATGTTAATTTAATTTTCGACAGAATTGCCTTATCTTGGTCTCATTTAATAGTAGAAAACTTCCTTGTTTTGCCATTAATGTGTTATAATTAACATCGAAGGAGAAATACTGATATTTGTGGCTTAACTGCAACAAGGGTTGTATACGCAGTTGATCATTAGTAAGAACTGAGGCAGGTGACATGCTGACGTCACTCGTAACTTTCCTTTGTTTTCGGACCCGTGCCGGGCGAGGCGTGGATATATTTTGAGAGACGTTTCAGACAATATGTGTTGTAATGTAGGTCGGAAAAGGACAAAATGTGTTGGGAAATGGTGAAATAGTGACAACTGTCTCTATAATATATCCTGGTGTAGCGACTTGAGTGATTCTGGCTGATTTGAACTGGCAACGGATGAAAACCATGCTTGGTTTGGATATTTCAAGAAGTAGAGAGGTGATTGAATTTGTCTTGTCCGTGTTGCATGAAATAATTTCTGGAAGTAGAGAAGTGAGTGAATATTTCTTGTCCTTGTTACATGAAATAATTTCCGTTTCAGTGTTTGTAGCGACTGACTGTTTTAACCAAGATCCACCTTGTTCGAAAATAAAAGATATAAACAGCGTTGAATGCTTTGAGGACCATGTTTTATTTTAGAAACACTGCAGATTATTTTCATATACAATGTACAAAGCACTGCTCAGAGCATAAAATGAAATAATTGCTTATCTGGAGGATGGTGAGTACCCTGGGGAGGAGGGAAAGTTTACTGCAGAGGAATACTTTGGAGATTATTAATTGGAAGCTGAAAAAAATCCATCGCATTCCCCTTTTACTTAAATAGATCTATCTTTTACATTTTTAGACAAGCAATGCGAAGCAGGATTTAGTGAGTTTTGTATGTGCCTGAATGAAAAGTAGAGGGTATGTCTCCAATCATCATTATGTAGATCTACAAGAAAAAACACAGTAAGCTCATTTCTTTCTTTGTACAAGTGGATTTAATTTACTCTTATGAATATGGGATGACTTCTGTTTGTATAAGGTACAACATTAGATATATCTATTGTTACCAAAAGCAAAATAAGTACAATGCAAATTTAGTTTCACAATTATTCAAAACAAGAAAATATCTGAACTTCAGATATAATGTGCAGCTGTTTAAAAAGTCCAAGAAGATTTACATGCTCTCAGTGCAAACAGAGACTGTACACATGAAGGTATGATCAAACTGGTTTTTGGTTTCATATCTGCATAGCTAACATATCACATAGCATTGAGGCACACCACAAAAGAAATTCAAACTCTAAGATTTTTGAAACATTGTTTGTGGCTGACAGAAATTACTTGTTCGGTAAAGTATTACCAAAGCTACCAAAGTTTAAACATACCTTGGTTATATTTAGAATAACTCATTGCATGCAATCTCACACCAAAGATCCCTACTTATGAATATCTCTGTTTGCACACATGCCTGTTTAACAGACCAAAAATTGTTCAATCCAATGGTGGAATCACTGCTGACAGTGTGGATTGTATCTATTTTAATGGTAATCAGATGCTAGAGTGCAAAGTTTGTTTCACGGTTAGTCAAAACAAATCATGAATTTCATGCAGATGTTAAGCTGTCCAATCCAGAAGATTTACACACTCGGTGAAAAGAAATACTGTACAAATACTGTACAAAGATATATTCTCTTCATAAAGAAGGTATGGTCAAAAACTTTTATAGCTGTATGATTAATTTTCAGAATCCATCATCAAGCAGTTTTTGTTGGTATTGTGCCTGATGAAATTTAAACCAAATTGATGGATCAGAACAGAATACTATTGTGTACACATGTCTTTACAACAGATGGAACTGATTGTATTTTTACAGATGTTTAATGTCCTGGCAGAAAACATCCCCTTGAGGCACATCAATACAGACCTGAATATGTCAAATGCTGTTATAATAATGACGACACATTCTCAAATATGTTTTATGTTTGCCTGTTAAATGCCTGAAGCAACAGTAATTGAAAGACAATTTGTATTTCGCCAGTTGAAAACAAAATTTTAATAGTATACTATAGTGTAAGGTGGTTATTGTGCAAAGAAGTTAAAAAAACTAACTAAAAATTTGTTTGTCAGTTTATCTGGAAACAGAAAGCCAAGTCCTATCTTCTGTGACATGTAAATGGCTTCTATGGGACACAGAAATATATACATGTTCCTCTCTCCAATATCAGAATGATGCCTCAAAATAACTACAAAGGCTGTACTGCTATACTGTTACAGGTCGAGGGCACTGTCTAAGCAATACAGGAGAAAACAAACACAAAGTTCTCTGTTCTATACAGGTGAGTGGTAGCATGTCTCAACAGCATGCAAACTGTTTTTAAAAACAAAATTAATACTAAAGCATAATCATGCTAAACGATTTATTAAGACTCTCATTTTTCACACACATAATCAAGGTACTACTGATACAATAAAAATGTTCATTGGTTCAAAACAAAATAACAAGTAAGCTCAGGTAGCACTGCTTGATGCGTAAGCCCCGAAAGATTGCTTGTTTCTCATCTCATTTCTTGACAATGAAACAAGTCCAAATCTATTGTTTTCATATCCTGTCATTTTCAAATAAATGCAGCCTGGAGAACATCTATCGTGTTCTTTCCAAGGGTCGTCTGTTGCTTCACAGGACATCACGTCAGCACCATAAGCAAAAATGTCACTTCATCTGCATTTCCAGAATAATACAACCAAGCCTTTGCCAGTAATAATCCATTGGGATTTATCTGTTTTGACCACTGGTCACATCTTTGTAATATGTCGTCATTACTATGGCATTCCTGTGACTTTGGAACATGGTGGGGGTAAGGGGGGGGGGGGGGGCCCCCCAAAAAACGGTTTAAAGTCCCCAGTGGTGTTTTTGCCACTGACCGTATGCAAGGCGGGCCCCAGTGTTCCGTTAATGTTCGTTTTGTCCCTTTTGCTTTTGCTTGTTTTGGTAGTGTATGTTTGTGGTGTACAGGATGTGTGTGTGTGTGTGTGTGTGTGTGTGTGTGTGTGTGTGTGTGGTGTGCACTTCTGGGTGCTTGGGGCTCGTTTTGGGAGGCTGCGTTTTTGGTACGTGGCATTCCCTGTTTGATATTATTTTTGTTTTTTTGTCAAAGTGGTATAAGTATGCATATAGTCAATTTGATCCCAGCATGTCGGCAGATTTGAGATAGTATTTACGATAGCTAAAATTAATCACAATTGATGTAACTCTCATTTCAGACAGATGTTTCAAATAGCAAGAACTAAGCAAGACATATTTTATCGCTCTGCGGCACAACGGGAATGAGAAATGAAATGATGAATTATATATATACTAAAACATGTGCGGACAAGAAAAGCCTACACTGGCCCATTAAGCGGCTAGCATTGTTGTTACATGGAGTTGTGTGGAGTTATTCTCCTAAAAGGTTGTGAGAAACCCAAGACCTGTCCTATTATGCAAGTCCCAAAACATTGCATGGGTACTCTTTAAAGGTATACATCAACACATCGCGTTCAAGCAGTTAGCACAAGACCCACCTAGATCAGAGAAAAACACCTGTCTTGCCAGTAAAATATAAATACTGGATGTTTGAATTTGTTTCAGCTTTCAGTTCTTTGGGATTGAAAGGAAACACATTGCAACTTATTTCCAAAACTTGCAGAAAAGTGATGCTTAGAGTCTCAGGGTATCTCATGCAATGACAATATGCCCTGGCCATCTATCCCTGGCAAATTAAAGCAGTGTGAGCTTTGTTTTTCAAACAGAGCCAAACGCGATGGTTTAACTCGTCGCGAGAGACATACACTTAAGTTGCTTTACAGTGAACAGAGTCTCCAAGTCCTACTGAAAGACATTAGGAGTAAATCAGAAGTGTGCATTTTTGAATTGCTTGCTTGGATGCAAAACTATGCATTTGACTCTTCATTGATGTTTGGCTTTCTCTCGCAAATCTTTTACAAGATGTACATCAATTAACCGTGGTTGAAAACGATAGTGTTCGAATCTCGAGGGCAAATCCAATGATCTCTGAACTCAGTCAAATACACAGTTATGCTTCCGAGCTATTCGCATCGTCCCAGTTCATTCTTAGGCTGACAGATAAAAATGCAAATCTTAGGGGTGATCCCAACGCATTAGTAAAAATGGTCACATTCTCTTTTTAGCTCTCGAGCTGTTCACATCACCCCACCAAGCTAATTTTGCCCAGTAGATACTGAGCAGGTCTGCTATCTTGTGAAAAAGGTAAGACCGTACGAAATTTCAAATCTTTGAAGGCGAACCCAAAGCATCATTTTTCACGTTAAACCCCGTAATAGTAAGTGCTGGTGCATTGGTCTTCACTGATTTGGACTTGCCAGTAAGCTGAATTGGCATCTAGTTTAGAAAACCAGATACTACCTGCAAATGTATCCAATCATTCTTTAACAAATGGTACAGGAAAGTATCCTGTAACATTATTCAGTACCCTTTAGTCGACACATCACCTCACTGAAGGGTCACGCTTCCTGATCAAAACTGGTCAGGACGCCCATTCTGATACAGATTTCTGAATGACACCGGCATCAATCATCTTTTTGAGATGCCCTTCTCCTTCTTCCACGAATCAAGCAGGGGTTCGTCGCATGCGTTGTTTGATGGGATATGATCTCCGGTTTCCAACGTATGTTCATTTGCAGTGAAATAACCCAGTTCAAAATCTCCTTTTGCAAAGACGTCTCCATAGTCCCTAAGGAGTTGGGCTAATTTCTCACTTTTCCCCTTTGTAAGATGTTCAATAGAAGAGTTATTTAGATCTTGTAGATGACCTGGCACCTTCACCTTTTCTGGGACTTTTTTTTTAATTCTGAAGAACTTCTTTTGAGTGTATTCATTTTTGGTGCAATCTCTTTAATTTCAGATGTGGTTTCATCTTGTCCGTTTGTTGTACAGTTACACATTCCTTTCTTTTCCTTCTGGACACAGGTGTCGTCTTTGTAACTAGAAGTCACTTCGGAGTACTGGTCATCGGGGTTTTCCACTGTGTTCTGTATTTCATATGCACTGGCTATCACTGGCTATCAGTTTGTCCTTACGGGAAGTTTTGTAAAATTGAGTCGGATTGACTGAACGGGCGACTGGTTCTAATTTGGATGGTCTTAGCGTCCGTGGCATTAGTATACCTAGTTCAACATCTGGCTCCATAAGGTAATCATCCAGTTGGGAGTTGATTCTGCAAGGCATTCGGACTGCTAAGTTTGGTGGATTCACAACACGTTTAGTCACAGTGGATCTTTCAATTATAGGCTGACCATCACAAAGTGTTGAAATTATTATAATCCTTTCTCCATTGAAAACTATCGTGTCAGAATGTATATATTTCATTTTACCTAGACGATGCAGAAACTCATGTCCAAGCAACATTTCATCACTAATTGGTGTTACGTATACCCTTTCTTGTAATGTTTGTGAACCAAACTGCAACTTCAAAGGTTTTGTGATGAAACCCTTCTATAATGTATCTTTATCTGCCATCTGCATAACCACATCTTTGATTTTGGCAGGTTTATTCTTCAAGCTGTTGTATACTTGTATCGAAAGGATGGTAATCTTTGCACCAGAATCTTTAATGAAGATTCGGCTTGAACTTGGTGCGCTGACCACCTCTTCTTCGTGTGATAATTGGACCTGTTGAATTATTTCTGCAGGTTCTAAATGACTGGATCTTTTGATGTGACATTTTGCTGACTAGAAGTCTTCCTGCTGCCGACATCCCTTATACATGACTGGACTTCACTTCTGCCAGGGTCTTGCTGTCTATATAAACTAGAAGTTTAAGACTTGATTATACTAAGTGTATTTCCATCATCTTTTTCGTGCAGATTATCATTTGCGTCGCTATTATTTACTGTAGCTGTTTGGTACTTCAGCGTTTTGATAAGACAGGCCCTTTATTGCTTTTTATATGGCCTGGGGCGGTTGGCATTCCCGTTCAGCCCTTCGGTGTTTAAACTATCGCCGCCTGCCTTTTTCTTGAAACCGCAGCAATCTCTATTTAGATGGCCTTCTGTAGAAAAAGCATCGATTGTCTGCAGTTTTCTTTGCGACTTCATCCTTGGGTATAGAGGTCTGCTGAAATTTGGTAGTCATCTGCTGCAGGGCTTTTGGTAAATCACAGCATTAACGGAAACATTATATCGGCTGTACCGTTTTTGTTTGCTACCAGCGGCCTCCTTAGAAATATATTGATGCTGTTTTTACGGCACTAAGTTCTTCTTGCGTACTTTTTGGTTTGTTGATGCATACATGTTTACCGGATACTTTATCAATACATCAGTGGGAAAATTTTGCGACAGCCTCTTGCATCCTATGACTTTCTGGAAAATCGCGGACTGCACTGGTAGCCTGTTGACATTTTTACGCAAGGTTTCTCTTAGATCTTGAATGTATTTTCCAGTTGCTTCATTATTTGTTTATAGGATTTGCATTTACCTGATTTCAATGTTATTGTAAATCAAGCTAAAGCTTTCCCTTGAAGACTCCGTGTAACGTATCAAAGTTAGACTCATCAGAACTTGAACGTTAAGATTTGGTTTTGTAGTATGGCTGCGGACTGTACCTGTCTCTTCAAGTTCTTTTATTATTATGCCGAGTAGACTCTAAGACTATTTATAATCAACGAGACTGTCTGTAACTTGAACGACTGGAACTTCTTGATTTTGATTGTTCGTGTATAGAATACGACCTTGATCATCGTCTATTTCTATTGTTCCTAGTCTGTTTCCTGTCACGTCGCTTTGAGTGATGCCTCTGCTGATTAATTAACTTGCTTATATTGTCTGAACTTGACCTATCATATGAACTCGACTCATGACGCAACACTGACTTCTTCCCCTTTGAAATTGAAGTATAGTGTTTGGGTGCTGAACTTGTAGAGGCATGGCTGTAGTTTGAAGAATTAGTTTATACTTATTTATTTTAGCTCGATTGTGAAGCTTGTAGCTCAACGAGTCACTCTATAGACCGCCTCCTGGAAAAACCAGTACTGATGTCATATGATGAAGTACGGTCGTGACCCCAGTAAGGCTCGAACCCGCAACCTCCGGGATGAGCGGCCGACACCTTAACATCTACGATTTGTGTCAACTGTTATGTCAAGAAGACTTGTCAGATGACTTTGATCTTCTTCTTTCAGACCTTATATAACTTTTTAAAGATCTTGAAGTTCCACTGTCTGAGTTAAAAGTGTAGCCTTTTGATTTGCACCTTTTTTTTCTTTTAGAGCCATCAACACTTTGATTTTCCTTAATGTAATATGATTTTGAAGAATGTGTTTTATTATTGTGATTGCTAGATGTGGATCTATCACTGGCAGATGAGTGTCTTGACAAATATTTTCTAAAATAACTTCTTCGTCTAGACTTGTTACTATATGACCTCAGCCTGCTTTTGTTTGTTTCCTTCTGTTCGTTGTTGATCTGCTTCTCGAAGAGTCTCTTAATCTTGAGGAATATTGCGAGTCTGAATCTGAAGTATCTTGAGATCTATTTTTTACGGCATGAAGGCGTTACATTTCTTGAAGATGATCTGTGCTTCAGAGATGATTGTTGATCACACGGCAATAAATCTATATTTGTAGTAACAGACACTTTGGATGTCTTAGTTGGATATGACCTTGAAGTACATGTAGACGTCTTGGTTCTAGAATAACTTTGTCTGTGTTCATCTGGTTTAATATCCGGGAGTGGAACTCTGAAATACTATGTCTTGCAGTTTCGTGTACATCATCATCTGCATCACTGTTTGGAACATCAGGTAGTGCAGAAATTAACGCAGACATATCTGTTTTAGTCATTCCCTGGCTGAAGACAAGAACTTGATTTACAACATCTTTAATGTGAGGTTGTAGTAAATGTTACCTATATCTTGGCAATCTTGGGTGATTGTTAATCAATCAATGCTGGTATGGATAGAATAGGTGATGCCATAGCCATACTATCTGCTAATGGTTTATATGCTGGCATATTTGTACTTGTAGTTGTTATTGCAACTTTTGATGATACAAGTTTGGTAACTGTTGTGCAAGGTGAAGCACCTAAAGCAAGTTTTGTGATAACCGGTGTTCTTGATTGTCTTGAACTCTCAGTGTCCCTGCTGTAGAAACTACAATGGGTACTGAGTGTATTCATGTAATTTTGAACAAGGTACTCAAAACAAATGTTGAGCAGGGGGGTCTTACTGTAGATGACACAGTGGTACCGGTAGCAGCTGATGGTGATGCTTTAATGGATAACACCAATTGCCTATTCATAGGAGTCGGATATGCAAAATCGATGGCACCCAGCATGTGTTTTATTTTATGTCCCGGTAATATTATAGAAATATGTTATTTTTGTACTCTGTCATACTTCTGTCTGATCTGTATGATCAGGTCAGCCCTTATAGATCCTATCCCCGGTATTGTCTGCAACTCGTCTTACGTTGCTTGGTTCATTTTGACCGTCATTGTTTTGTCACGTTTGTCAAGTCACACGGACAAGGTGTAATCACAATATTGTTTATAAAAAAACTTGCTTAATAATATTAAAAGTTTATAGATTCACAAGCCCAGGCAGTAGAAATTGTTTGCTATACTGTATGCTCATACACAGACAGGTGCCAATTAATTAATTATAATTTTGTCACCAGCCTACTTATTTGCCTACTACAGTTTGATACGGGAAGGGGTAGTAACAGGCCTTAATTGAATATTTTTGGCAATTAAATTACCTGTCAGCAACCGTACTGTAAACTGTCTCCCCAAGAAACGGCAATTCGTTGCTCAAGCTAAAATCCCACTGCACTCTATCAGTCTCAACGACACCTTACAATCAGTTTTCAACATTGTGCCGTGCCGTCTTGCGACTAGAACCTTCGTCGCGAAAACTGATGACAAGTTGTTAGCCGTCTACGCTGTATAGCTTTTCCGATTTCTGTCCAGATTAATTTATCGTCGCCGTTAAAGTACTCAGTGCTAAACCTTATTCAAAGCATCGGAAGGGGTGATGGAAGGTCGGGAGCTTACCAAACGTAAAGGTTTTTTGTTCTGATGTCTTCGCACAACTGGCTCTCAGATCTGTCAACCTGGGCACTCAGGATCCCTGCCAAGCTGACATACTTCCTGGACAGGTTACACAGCCCTAAATTATTTACAATCACAACACTTTTGGGGCCCGCGCCGGGTGAGGCTTATACAAATTTTAAGAGACTTTTCAGACAATGTTTGTTGTATTTTAGGTCGAAAAATGACAAAATGTGTTGAAAAATAGTAAAATTGTGACCGTTGTCTCTTTGATGTATTCTGATATAGCGACTTCAGTGCATCTGGGAACGTTTCTTGTCCTTGTTACATGAAACAATTTCTGTTTCAGTGTTTGTAGTGACTGACTGTTTTTTTTTATCAAGATCTACCTTGTTCGAAAAAAAGACAGTGTTGAATGCTTTCAGAACCATTTTTTATTTTAGAAATACTGTAGGAGGAAGAGTTTACTGCAGATGAATACTCTGAAGATTATGAATTCCAAGCTGAAGAGAAATTCATTGCACGCCTATTTAAATTTGCATATATATGAAACTTTTACTTTTTAGGCGAGCAACGCAGAGCAGGATTTTCTGTGATTTGTGTGTGCCTGGATGAAAACTAGAAGATATGTCTCCAATCATCATTATGTAGATCTATAAGAAAAAAATCAGTAAGCTCATTTCTTTCTATGTACAAGTGAATTTAATTTACTCTTTTGAATAGGGGATAACTTCTGTCTGTATCAGGTAGAAAAATATGTTTGTTTTCATAGGGTCACACATTTCTGTTTGTACAAAAGTAGATCTATCTCTTGATATAAATAAAGCAAAACATCGATTCCACTGGTGGACATACACGGTATTAATGAGATGAACTTTGTTTAGAGAACGTCTCTGAAAACTGATCTCTATTGCTGATGCAATAACCATATCAATTGAGCTGGTGTTAAATGAAGGTCAGATAAAACCCTGTTGAAATTTGTTTTGCGATTTCTGATATATCTCCTAAGTTATAGCATATTATACCCATGCACAGTTCCTTTTTCCGCTAGTATATATGCACCGCAAAAGCTTGTCTCTATCGACGTTGGTAGTTTTGAGTACGTCCCTGGTAACGTCAGCTATGGACGCCGCCATCTTGGAAATTTGTGACGTCACTTTGCATTGCGCCTTATTGAGAAAATCACAAAAATGCGGATTTTTACGTTTTAGTAAGAAATAATGGAAAAATAAAATAAAGATCCCTGGAGATATTAAATTTTCAGATATAAATATGCTATAAAGAGCAAAAATGCATGCAACAGGGACAAGAAACTAGTGGTTCAAAATTAGGTGAAACAAGCTTTAGTAACATTTAAAATATCTAAACTCTGCCTAATTTTGACCTGGGGTCATGATCTGAACAATCTTGGTAGATGTCCACAAGGCAATGCTACATGCCAATATAAGTTCTAGGCCTTGTGGTTTCAGGGACGAAGAATTTTCAAGATTTTCCTTTTTAAAGTCAAGAGACCCCCGGGCTGGGTCAGGTTGATACAGGGGCAATGATTTGAACAAACTTGGTAGGGATCAACTAGACAATGCTGCATGCCAAATATCACAGCTCTAGACCTTGTGGTTTCTTAGAAGATAATTTATATAAGCTATGTAAAATTAAGTGACACCCTGGGTGGGGTTAATTTTAACCAAGGGGTCATAATTTGAATAATCTTTGTAGAGGTCCAATAGACAATGATACATACTTAAATATCTAAGCTCTATATCTTGTGGTTTTAGATGAGAAGATTTTTAAGTGTTTCAGATTGTTTGCCATAGCGACCAAATTTATGCATGGAATGAAACTCTTTGAACAATTTTGGTAGAACTATTTCCAAGAAGCATCCCTGCATGGTTTCATCAACGTTGGCCCAGAGGTTTTAAAGCAATTGTCGTCTGAATCCAAATGCTGATGGACGACGGTCAATTATCCATTAGAAAAGGTCAACATGTCAGCACTGCTTAATGCAAAAGCTCCAAAGTTATACTTATGCCTACTGGTTGATCCGAGTCCGAAAGATAGCTTGTTTTGCATGTCATTTCTTGACAATGGAGCTAGTCAAAATCTATTGTTTTTGTATCCTGTCATTTTAAAATAAATGCAGCCTGGAGAACATCTTTAATTTTCTTTCAAAAAGTCGTCTGTTGTTTATTAGGACCTTTAGACAACACCACAAGCAAAACAGGTCCCTTTACTAGCACTGCAAAAATATAAAAAGGCAACCTTTGCCAGTGATACTACATTGGGATTCATCTGTTTTGACCACTGGCCAAATGTTTGTAATCTGTCGTCATAAAATAGCATGCTTAATTTGGAGAACTGACCAAAAATGTGCATCGTTCACCTAAGGCTTGTCGAAGTGGTATAATTATAGTCATTTGATGCCAGAGATTCTGAATGAGATTTGAGACGAATTTTGATAGTGTTTATGATGGCTAGAATTAAACAAAATTGCTGTGTTTCAAATAACAAAAATTAAGCATTACATATTTCATCTCCATGCGGCACACCAGGAATGAGAATTAGAAAGGTATACCTCAACACATCGCTCTCAAGCAGTTAGCACAAGACCCACCTGGCCTAAGAAACAACAACACTTGTCTTGCCAGTTAAATATCATGACTTGATGGTTGAATTTGTTTTTCCTTTCAGATCTTTGAGATTGAAAGGGAAACACACAACAACTTATTTGCAAAACTTGCAGAAATGTGATGCTTAGAGTCTCAGTGTATCTCATGCAATGACATTTTTTGCCCTGGCCATCTATCCCTGGCAAAGTTAAGCAGTGTGAGCTTTGTTTTTCAAACAGAGGCAAACACGAATGATCGCTTCTCATGGTTTAACTCGTCGTGAGAGACATACACTTGAGTTACTTTACAGTGAACATAGCACCCAAGTTCTACTGAAAGACATTAGGAGTAATTCAGAAATGTGTGTTTTTTAATTGCTTGCTTTGATGCAAAACTATGTATTTGACTCGCAAATCTTTTACAAGTTGTACATTTAACCGTCGTTGAAATAAAAATATAGTTTTCGAATCTCGAGGGCGAACCCAATGATCTCTGAAATCCGTCACATACACAGTTATGCTTCCGAGCTATTCGCATATCGTCCCAGTTCATTCTTACGCTGACAGTGCCAATTTTAGGGATGACCCCAGTGCATAAGTAAAACTTGTCATTCTCTTTTTAGCTCTCGGGCTGTTCACATCAGCCCACCCAGCTAATTTTGCACAGTACACATTGAGCAGATTTGCTATCCTGTTTGAAAAGTGAGACCGTAAGACATTTTGAAACGTTGAAAACCCAATGCAGCATTGAAAATAGTCACATAATAATACTGACTTTCGAGCAATTATTTTTTCCAAACCACATGAATGTTACATTGAACAAGTTGAGTAGGCTTCCTCTCTGTGGTCACATTTTGATCAGCTTTAGACTATTACTTTGAATATTGTTGGTGAACCCATTGCATTTGTGAAAAAAGATAACAGACTTTGTTTAGCTCTCGAGCTGTTTATATCACCACACCCATTCCACTTGTATTTACATAATGGAACTTTTGTGATCACTTAAGTGTACTGTGTTGTTTTCTATGCTTCATAGATATGAACACATCAGTCCCTGAAATTAAAAGATTTGTTATTTGTCAGCTGACAAGCTGAACATACTTTGAAAAGTTTTGTATCTAAAATTCTTCAATAGAGGTTTCATGTCACACTGACCTGACTTGTAGATGAGAGATAGAGAGAGAGAGAGAGAGGAGAGAGAGAGAGAGAGAGAGAGAGAGAGAGCGATTTTTGCTTCTGCCATTGTTTGTTGAGTTAATTGAGTTGTTCTTAGCAGAAATTTCTCTCCGGAATACAAGTTGGGATACAATGGTCATTCTTCAAAAGAACATTTGTAAGAACATAAATGTGTAACTGCGAGCTATTTTTCAATATCGAACTCTGAGCTTTTACGATTTCGTCTTTTACGCTTTCGTTTGTATACAAATCTTAAAATTCGTGTCTCTAATATGCCGTTGTAGAGAGGAACGTTCTACTTTGTGTCAGGGGTACTTCTGTAGGGCGAGGGACGGTATGGCACAAATGCAACCCCTGTCGTTTAAGCCGTTCCTGCCCACTGATCATAACACATATTCTCTAAGTCTCTAAGATGCTGCAGTAGAGAGGAACGTTCTACCTTGAACAGGGATATTTCTGTAGGGCGAGGAACGGTATGGCACGAGATGCAATCCGTGTCGCTTAAACTGTCCCTGTCCCCCTGAAGGAACTTGTGTTGCATCCTACAAGGGTGCTTGTGAAACCGCGAGGTTTCCGCAAAATGGCCAGAATGTTCTATTGATCTAGAAGGCGATAAATATTTGTCAGTCTCTCACAGCATCGCTTTTTGGAACAAAATATATATTATATGTAGGAATGTGAGCTATATCAGATAAATAAACAGCAATGCCTGTCTCTCTGCCATGTAGGGAAGAGTTCTTGTATTAACAGTTTCTAGTTTCTCAAGTTCAGTGTGTCAGTTTGACAACTTGAATCTAGATTACAAATTCAAAAACAGAGAGACTCTCAACGCTTAAGAAATTCGTTAATCCAGCCATGTTTCGGAGATATATCAACAATATCTATTCCGAAACATGTCGGTGGCAAGCCCGAACAAATGCAGAGCCGCGAGTTCTGCACAAACTAGATTGTCAATTTGTTAAACGTATCTTGTTACTCGAAGCACGAGTAACCATGCTTTGTCTGTACATATGTTCTTGTTTGGAGTTTCATTACATTCATATTTAAGCAATGATTTCATCAGTAGGGCAAACGAGTCTCAATCATTGAGCACAACAGTTATTTTATCAGTGAACAGTAGATGTAAAACTCTAACTTTTTTGTTTGAAAATCGATAGCAGAAAAATGGCTTGCTTGTACATATACACAATGTATTTTCAAATCTGGAGATTGAGATTTGTCGAACAATATAAATAAAAACTTTTTAAATTCGGTTCAACTCATCATGTAATGCTGTGACTCGATATTCGAGTCAAAATTTGAAACAAAATTCGTTAATGCAGCCATGTCTCGGAGATTTAACATAAATTTCATCTATTTAGAATCTCCTTTAAAAACAGTAATGTTCAGAACACAGAATGAATGAACTTGACGATCATGTGAAGCCATGCAGAAGTTCTCGTTGTAACATATGCTCGAACATCTTGCTCCCAGAAACAGGACATTCACAATTCTCTTATCAGGACAAACCGTCGATTATGTCGTGCGACAGACCATTTTGCAGCTTGCGGAATTTATTTGTCAAACGCAAACGATAGATATCAGATCTGTTTTCTTGACGTAGAACATAATATGTATGCTAGGAAAGGAAAATAAAGTTACTACATACGCCTGTTTCTGCCTAGAATGAACAAGTAGCGATCTTAATAAATACATCAGTTTACAATATCGTCAGCGTTATTCAATAATGCCCTCTCACAGAATTCAATCAGTTTGTGACCATATCGAAATATCACCAATCCTAGTATTGCCACAATTCTCGCAATTCCACTTACAATGAATATGATAGTTGATGCACTTCTCTTTTGTTGAACCGGGTTTTGCTCATAGCATCAAACATATTCGTTGTTTAAGAAGTTTTAGTCCCCGCAGTCGTCATAAAAGTAGGCGCTGATTTATGTCTACTTGGAACTCTGGTGTCTTGCTATACAGCAAATGAATTGTATGCCCTTTATTAACATGACATCATACATTTGCAAAACTGATCCGAGTTCTCACACAACACTCTCGTTTTTGTCATGGATACGTTAAGTATAAACCGTTCAAGCATCTCATACACTTCTAAAGACATTATACTGGTAACTTCACATTGTTAGGTATCATCAATGAAATAAAAACAGAGATCTGTCTTGATCAATATACTTTCCTCAAAGCCACGATATGATTCGAGAGTGTCGAGCGAATAAGACTTTTCCTTGATCGAGTACTCGTTTGTTTTCAAAATAGATGTTAGCAGCGGGTAGCGGTCGGATAACTTTCCATCGAATACAGTATTATTTGAAACATCCAGCATAGGACACCCGAATGTTTCTGCTTGCTGATTTTCATAGATATTCATATCTATGTACCTGAATCTTAATCTGTGGTATAACTCAGCCGTTAACTGAGCAATTATACCTTCGGCCACTTTCCAGTCAGGGATATCAGAACTATCAAGATGCTGTTTTTCCCTATTATCAGTGTAAATAAGATCATTCGTACTAATGTAGAAATATGTGCCATTCAATATCTTCCCAACCGATGACTTTTCATTGCACCATTTGCATACGCGATCGTTCAGATCTTTTGACTGACCTGCCAACACGAATAACATGTTAAGGAAAACAAACAAGGATTTTATGGAACAACCTTTACTGTTCACAATGATGTTGTAACAAAATTGATCGTAGTATTATAACATAAATGGTATAGCTTCGAGTCGCAGCAGTACATAATGAAATGAACAGAGTTGAACAATATTTTATTTACATCGTTCGACAGATTTGAAAAAAAATATGTACAATGAAGCTATTTTTTCTGCTATCGATTTTCAAGCAAAACATTTAGAGTTCTACTTCTACTGTTCACTGATAAAATTCCTGTTGTGCTCAATGACTGAGACTCCTTGTCCCTACTGACAAAATCGTTCCTTTATGATCGTTGTCATAAAACCCCAAACAAGAACATATACAAAGAGCTTCACGTATCAAGATACGTTTAACAAATTAACAAACTTGTTATTAACAAATTTGTGCAGAAATCGCGGCCATGCATTTGTTCTAGAGCTTTGTTTGTCTCTCTGTTTTTTGTGTTGTAATCTAAAGATAATTTCTGTTTCAAGTTGTATTTGGGGAATCGCTTAAAGCATGCTTGAAAAATCAGCCGTCAGTTACAGAGTTTCGGAGCTTTGCGTGTCTCTATCTGCTGTCGTCAAATTCTCAAAGCCCCAGTTCTACATACTATAGCTGCTTGGCCATACAGACGTACTCCAGACACAAGATAGAACGTTCCTCCCTACTTCAGCATCTTAGAGACAAGACTTAGAGTTAAATTGCATAACCTTTGCTTTCCATTAATGCATAACCGAAAGCTTGTTTTTCTCTCTGACATTTCATACATACTCACCCTTATACGATATAGTAAAAAATTAGTTCGAAAAAAAAAAAGAAATAGCCGACGGTTACTATAATCTGTGTTTTTGCATTGTTCTGTCCAAGAATGAAAAGTGCATTCTAGTTTGATCGACATCACTTGTATTTGGGAGAGAAATGTTTGATTACAACATCACAACAAAATATGACAGAAGCAAACGTTTGTCTCAAATCTACAAGTCAGTGAGACACGCATCGCATTCGCCAGTAACTAACGGACGATATTTGCTCCTATTTTCTACAGGCTTGCAACTGTTCCGACGAAACAACACCGAGAAGATGGTTACAAAAACATACAGTTACTGACATCAAGGCGTAGGAGTTTATATTTGAGACGATGTGAATTATTTGATGTACTCGCCAACGTAAGAAAGCACATTTGACCTACAGTTCAACATGCACTGTGCCACAAATATATGCGACGGACAAGAGAGCGAGCCTTGCAAAACATAGACCAAACACATCGTTTTGTTTTTGCCAAACTTACAGGGAGTCACTGTGAAAGTTTCGTGACGCCAAAGAAAACTGCGTGTGCAGCGCGGACCCTTGGTTTTTGGTAGCAATCTAATTGGTCGGAAAAATATGATTGTAAGAGAGCCTACCAGAGGAGAATTACGGTCACATGGTTAAAGTAAAGAAGAACTTCCTTAAACTTTGGTCACATGACCAATTGGCCTTCTTAGTGAACAAATGTGTTTTTGTTTTCTCAGTTCCTTAGGTATTTTGCATCCTTGTATACATGTAGCTGTTGATACAAGGATGATTTGTATTAAGGAGAGAATTCCCAGTTGTCACTTTTGTTGAAATCCAGCAAACTCAAAAGCTTTACTCGAAATTCCAGTTAAGGAGAATTTCATCCTTATATGTGTGCATCTGATAATACAAGGATGATTTAATTAAGGAGAACATTTCATTTACATGTATTAAGTCAATACAATATAAAGAGGGTGAAAGATAACATTCTACCGAAGCAACGTTACGGCTTTGACATAAAGCACAACGATTCCAAGAAGAAACTGAACCAGTGACCGCATTGGACAATGCAGCGTATAGCTTTTTTCATCTCAAGAAGATCATCTCTTATATCCAGACAATTGTAGGCAACAACTCGAAGTGACCCCTCCTCATCTTTGCCGGACAAGAGATAGGCACTATTATAAGTTGTAATTTTGTATCTGAGATGTGGAGTTTTGTTGTACAATTCCTCAACAATGCAAACCAAGGCATGAAACTAAAAGCGTAACGTAAAGGAAACAATTTCAATCAGATGTATCATAAATTATCTTAAGTTCAATTTATTTATAAATGTAAGAACATTTATTAATGGAATATGTCGTGATTCGTTTTGAACCACAATCTGTTTTGTGGTACATAAAACCACATCCGTGTCAGGAAAAATGGCTTTGTCAATGATGTTTATCGCCAAAGGGTTCCTACCGGGTAGCAGATAAAGTTCGGGAAAATGGAATTCTAGTAATCGATGTAATTTATTCCCGACAGCATGTTTAATAGATGCGCGACGTTCAACGAGTTCAATTAACGTAAGAAATATTTAATACTGGCACAATCCGGTATTGAAACGCACATTTATATTATAAATGAGCGCTTTCCGATGTACATGTATATCGTCAAATAGTTCTAGCTTGGATCCAGAACAACTGTACAAAGAGAACGTTTCTATCATTGGCTTTTGTGAAGGCAACGCTTCTACCTAAATGCTTCGCAGGCAGTGACCCAGATTCTTTCGGACTGTGTGTCAGATTTCTATCCCTGTAACGAATAGTGACTTTAAGACAGCATCGGTGAATTTTGTTTCTACCTGCAGGTTTTGTTTGAACAAGATGTCAAGAATATCTTAGTTTATACTAATTTATTTTAGGTCGATTGTGAAACAAGTTATCCAACTTATATTAATCACTCTCGACACCTCATTCCCGATGGTATCCATCGCCGTGAGGGTATGAGAGAGAGGCCAGTTTCCCTTTAAATGCTGAGCGCCAAGCAAGGGAGCTACTGGTACCATTTTTTACGTCTTTGGTATGACGCGGCCAGGGAGCGAACCCACGACCTCCCGCACTCGAAGCGGACGCTCTACCACTAGGCTATCGAGGCGGTAAGAATATCTTCTGCCGAATAGTTCAACATTGTCAACTGGTATTGTACTTATTAGTACATGATAGTCTGAATATCTTTGTTGTAACGACCAGTTTTCATGATTGTTGTAGCATTTCGATATTTGATCTGACAAGTTTACTCATTACGTCATTTTCCCTGAATACATGAAGCGATGCTTCATTTAAAAATACATGCTGCAGTCCTTTTTCGTATGTCAATGAGCAAGCGGTTAATTATGGTATGTAGTCCTTTGATAGCAAGTACAGGAGTACTCGCGCTGAACATGAATTTTGTCTCGTGTGCCTTTGGACTGAAATTTCTTTGTGCTTTGATGAATGATTAAGAAACATCAAAGTTGTGGGATTGTTCCAGCCATCCATAATTGATGAAAAGAAAAACGTCGGAAAGAATCAACAGATTTCAAAATAACGTCTGATTGTTTAGACAGTTCAATTTCAAATGAATAATCGACAACGAGTGATCTCATTGATGAAATAGAACAAAACTGAAACAAGCATTTGCTATGACCTGTCTGACTGACACTAACACGGATATATGAATTGTTGAATACATTTGATATTCTCCAGTAATGTCTCTTTTAACAGGATTTCAGTAGAACACACAACTGTCACAATTTTGTCAGTTGTAAACATTGACCTAGCAACATATTAATACCGACGACGAAGAACAGTTGACATCAAGCGTAAAACATGTTATGCATTTAGCAGTATATTCCCAAAGCTGAAAGAGCAAAAGGTCGTTTGGCTGCGTGGTTACAATAAATTTAAGGGATAAAAACTATTTGTCTTTGTTTCATGAAACTATTGTTGACAGTGAGACATTTGCAAAATTAATTCTCAATTAGTATAAACATTCCCGAGGAACATCGTTGAGTTGTGCCCAGGTTTTCTTGATTTCGAGTTAAACGGTCGATGGAGAAATAGCCTTGTTCAAAACAAAACATGAATAATCAATAAACCAGAAAAAGGAAACTGAATTAGCAGTTGTTTGGGTTTGTTTTATTACTCTCCTAGTTTTAAGATTATGATGGGTCTGGTTAAAGTTTTAGCCAGAAATTGGGTCTCAGTTGCATTTGTCAGTAAAAGCAATAACAATTCTACGAAATTTGTCGAGATGCATTACGTTCCTAAACATAACAAGGACAAAACATTTTTGCATCCTTTAACCAAACTAAATTATGAACTCTTTCTCTAAAAATACGTGTAACACGGGTGTTTGATTAGCACGGAAAGGGTTGTTATTCCCGAGAGGAAGGCGCAACAGTCATATCAAGCAATCGGTGTGAGGACATTTACAAACATGAGAACTGAGAGCAAAACATTATCAGACAAATACGATATTAATTAGCTAACAGTTCATTCAACATGATCATGAATCTGTCTGAATATAAATGTAATTGACTCATACGTCGAATGGCCCTTGTGCAAACGTACGGCAGAAGTGTCCTTAAGCAAGACAGAACAAAATGAGAATTTGCCCATGTCTCTTAGATGTTGATTCCGTAGCTTGGTTTACTGAAACCATATGATTGAGTTTAATAAGATATTGGACACTTTTTGATTTAACAAAATGTGAGCGCCACTGAATCGCAAAAACTACAAACAATCACTTGCTTGAAGTTGATATACATACTCGCGACCTGATAACCAACACCCTGGCTGATGCAAATTCGTTCAAAGGCGTAGATGAAATCATGATTTTTTATGATTTCTCTTTTCTTTTAAATATTATTTCGTAATGCTAAATATCAAATAAATTTGTTGAACGGTTCTCGTAGTATGTTGCAAAGAGTCAATTTAACCTGATAAAAGGGGATATTTTTAAAATAGCTAATTCCGCAGGAACACTATGATTTCTTAATTATTTATTTATATGTATGTAATGTGTAGTGTAGTCCTCTCGTCATGTAGAATATCATCAAAACATTTTTTTTACTGATATCCTCTATTATTCAATGTGAAAAAACTGTTATTCAAATCCATATTTTTTTTTTAATTTAACAGGCATAACTTTACGACACTATATTGACAGTGAAAAGGTCTTAAAAATAACTGAGTACAATACTTGTTTGCTTCGGAAGTTTAACTTCTAAACTGCAGGTCTAGGTTATGATATTTTGAAATTGTTTGGTCCTACTAGCCAAAAAGTCAACAATTTGTTGGTGTATCTCGGACATATTCATCAAATATCCTAATTACTTGAGTTCCTCAAGGTTTAAAACTCGGACCGCTCCTGTTCTTGCTACTAATATGTTACCTGTGGTAATGTGATCGAGCCCACATCTTAAGCTAAATATTTCGGTATAGCAATGAATGAACATTTAACTGTCGGTGTTATGACAAATTAAGTTCTTTAGAAAACAAGTGCTAGGCTTAACTTTCTATATCGTAAGACGACCTTTCACAGCATATTAAGAAACGCCTTGTCATATTTTTGGTTCTATGTATTTTACTTTGCCTGCTCAAGATGTTACAATGGACTAGCCAAATTCTTAAAATACAAACTTGAAACGACTACTCAAAAAGAACCTAAACTTTGATCCCAGAACGCATATTAAACCGGAACGCTTTTGTTTTGTCGCACAATTTTTATAATCTTAGTGTTTAACATACTGTTTGTTTTCATGTATGTAAAATAATGATCTGGCCCCAGATAATATGAAATATTATATTATTTCATTCCGCCAAACGTTGTCCATTCTAACAATTCAAGGGTCAGTCAAAACGTTATGATAAAGGAACAAAAACATATTTTACAACGCTATCAGCATGCTCTTGTTTCGTTACAAATGCATGCTTTGAAAAATATATCAACACAAGAGGGGTGTTTTGCAGTAATTATAACTTGTTTCTTTCAAATGGTTTTGTAAACAAACAATTTCACTACAAGTGTTTATAAATAGAGGTGTTAAATGTGTTTAGGGTTCCGTTATTCCAACTGACTTTGCTCAAGAACGAACAAGATACTATTCAAAGTGTATCTGTATTCAATTATGATTTACTTATTTCTATTTTTCTTTGCATGAACTTTTAATATATTGAATATTGTAAAATTGAATAGGAAAGCCTTTTAAAATATTTGTCTGCAAAACCGCAACGTCTAGAGCTTAGATATTTGCCATGTATCATTTCTGGTTGCCCTTTACAAAATATGTTCAAGTCATACCCCCAGTAAGTAACTTCTATTGATAGTCAGGTCACTTGGTAAAAGGTCACGGCGGTTAATTTATTGAAACAGGGAACACGTTCTTAGTAATATTTTCTATTTTTTTACATGTATGTAATATTTCACTTTCTTAAAACTATAGTTCCATTATACAACCGTGTTTAAGATTAGTGTCTGGAAAATATGTATGCCAACATTGTATAAACAGATAGCAATTCTAAAAGCCTCTTTGTAAGATAACCACGCATCAGGTGTTCTTGGAATATTTTATTTCTAGCCACGTGTAAAATGTTAAAGAAAATATTTAGTTTATTATATTTTTTTTAAAGAAAATATTGGTTTGAATGTACTATAGGCCTTGGAAAATGGATATCCCGTAATGTATTCCCAATGCTTCTGTTTCGATGTAAAAATTACCTTTTTTATTCATGTTGCAGTTCTATCTTGCTTTATACAACAACAACAATAACAATGAATCTTCATCTTATACCTTATTTCAGATATCTGTTTTATTGATAGGTACACTGAAACGACTAAACTAATATTCAATACACTGCATATCACGTAAGAACAAAGGTCAGTGAGTACAATATGCTTACAGGCCCGAAACGGATACGAACATATTACTAAATTATATTTCAAATAGTGAAATATTAATTTGATTTCTTCACGCAAAACATGAAACTCGCAAACCGATTGCATCTCTGTTTTCGTCTCAATGAAACAAAATGATAAAAGATTTTAGATGGAGACAATTAAAATGTAGGAATAAGGTGTTGTACAGTTGAGCCAATTGAACGGCATGAAACAATCACTCATCGACAATTAACAATGTAAGTTTTTCTAGAGACGTATAAAACATGTGGATGCGCCTGCGAAGGTGTGAACATATTTGTCTAATCAGGTTCGAGTTGCCGCATGTTAATTACTTGGCGGGACTTCAAGAGTTCATCGAGTAATCGAGCTATCCATGCTCGAGTTATCCATGGTGATGTGTAGTTTAACGTATATGAAATATGGACGGGACCGACAAGAGATCTCGGGCTATCTCGGGTCTTCGATTGATTGATGCTCGAATTAAAAATAGTTTTACTCTATAATTATGGAAGCATTACAATTCAAAACATTTATCAGCTTTCATTCATGTAATCACAAGCCAACCTATATAACTAAGAAAATACTGTATATGGCAAAACAAAAATCCTAAACGTAATCACGAGTCAAGCTTACATACTTTTCACAGTTTATTACATGTATCTTACTACAGCTGTTCAACCACTTTTTTATATTTGGGCGGCAGAGACTGCAAACATCCACGCGTCATAAATCATTTTATATCGGGACTAAGTTAAGTCATAGTTGAGTTGTGCAACTTGATAGCAGATCCGTATTTCTGTAATACTTCATTATTTGTACTATACTGGCTTTAAGGTATGCGGACATAGAGGAGTATAAAGAGTTTTTTCACGTTTTCACACATAATCCGCTAACAGTTTCTTGTATTTATGTCAACAATATTAAGCATATAAAATTATTCAAAACAGCTTGAACCAAACTTACACGCAGCAGACACAACACATAATTCAACTTTCATTTTAACAATGTAAAAACAACGTTGTTTTTAAAAGCAGAAGTATATGACAACACATACACAATGCAGGTATGGCATACAACATTTAACAAACACACGTATGACCGGCGTCACGTCATAAGCACTAAACATACAACGTATGACCGGTGTCACGGCAAACAGCACTGTACACACACATATATTACAGGCATCACGGCATACAACACTGTATAAACACACATGTGACCGGCCTCACAGCATACATCACTGTACAAACACACATATGACCGGGTTCACGGTATACAGCACTAAACAAATGAACAAATGACCGGCGTTACGGCAAACAGCACTGCACAAACACATATATGACCGAGTGACAATAGCATTCTCAAACAGTCGTCGACAAAGAAGTGGCGTTTTATTTCATGCTATCAATCAAGCTATTTTGTCTTGAAGAATCAGTCTACCTACACACCATTAGATACTTATTGATGATATTATATTTAGAATTTAAGTATTATGCTCAATCACACAAAACCAAATTTAGCGTGAAAATTCGTGAAAAAATTGTAGCACAGGGAAACGAAGAAACTGCATAGAAACTGCTAAACAACATTAGCAGTATAAGTAGATGAAAACCTGTCCTTCGTGAGGACACTAAGTAACATCAGATTTGTTTCAGTTGACATATGATTATGTTCATTGTTGTTAAATGAAATGAAATATACATATTTACTGGTCTATTTTGCATTACCTATTGAATTTTGTATTATAGCTGACTTAAGGCTTCACAGACAATACTTATAGGTTTTAGACTTAACAACCGGTTGGACAATGCTTTCAAACAAAAGAAAGGATAGGAAGTACATAAGATTCATTGTATTATTCACATAAACTGTACTGCATAAATATGTGTGTAGTAATCAAAAGAAGCGGTTGTTTACACACATGAAACCGTGCTATGTTATATCTAGTGAATTACTGAAGTCATGGTACAAGTGTCATATAATAATATCGTGAAAGTTTTCTGAAATGAAACAGCCATTCTGGCGGAAAGCTGAAGAGTTTATATACTTGCTCGAATTACTTTGCTTATTATCTAATTCGGGAGTAAGGTTAGAGGTATTTTGCGAAAAGTGATTGGCAAACAGTAATGAAAAATTATTTTACACAATGCTATACCTATTTTATAAATTCGTATGGTATCAGAACGCTATAAACAATTTATATATGTATGGTATATAAGTCTATATAAAAACATTTCGTAAACATTATTCAAAGTCATATCATCTGATCAAATATGTATATACAACCGACTCTCAAAAAGACAAAGGAGTAGTCGGAACTAGCAGTACACTTCCCTTAAACTAATATAATATTGTTTTTAAAACTTTTTTCACGTGTGACCGATAAAAAGCAGTTGTTGCTAACAATGATATAAACATTTGATTTCTCAAGTGTTACATTTACATTTTCATACTTCCTGTAGAGTGGGGCTATATAGCTGTCGCACAATCCGAAATAATACTTCTGTTCACAGCATAACGTTACAATTTTGAAGAGATATAGTTGATACATCAATATTATCAATGAGCAACCATCATTAAAAAGACTTAATGTGGATAAACAGAACATATGACTGTTACTATGGCTCTTATTTAAACCCATAATAAACTGAAGGTGGGTTCATAGCTTCTATTTATTTTCAATCACATCTACACAGATACACTCAACCACTTTTCTAAGTATACACCTAAAAGAAATGTTGTAGTTTATTCAATTTTCAAGATATTTTGATGAATTTGTCAAGGTCAGAAGATCAAAGATTGATATTTAACATTCCATCGGAGTTATAAAGATAGGTAAAAAAACTCATTGGTCCGCAGCGCTGTAAACACAATAACCCCAATATTCAAAAGTCACAAAAACGTTCAAATTACCAGACTGTCATAAATCTACGTGTAACACAGACGATCATTTATGTTTCACTAAAATAAAATTAGCAGACATGTGCCAATGTTTGATCATTCAAATCGTTTAAGAAGATGTTCTTGGGTAGATGTAAAGTGTAAAAAGGAATGTTGAGACTTTTGCCTGATTCTTATCCTCCACTTCATTTCGATCCGATGAAGATTTGATGGAAAATGAGCACCCTAATGCCTTTTAACTCATTTATGGCTTGGACGTAATCGTCTTCAAGAATTGGTATTTGGTACTTCTCACGAATCTCTAATGGTCAGTTTGTGGTGTGAAAACGTCACTTTGGAGAACATACAGCACTGCATTGAACCAATTGATCCAATTGACGAGGTTTGTTGGATAAATGCATGGGGAAGGAAATTCTTAAAAGGTTAGACAGATCACCTCCGTCAATGAATTTAGTGTTGAAAGGATATTTTTATCAAAGCGGGATATTTGAAATTGGTACAAGAAACAGTTTTGTCAAACTTACTTTCATGTACTGCGAATCACGTGATTGAAAACGGCGGGAAACCGTGAGCGACAATCAGTCCAAGGGAGACAACAAGTGCAAGAACAAGGAAATAAAATATAGACGCTTACACAACCTTGTTACAGACTTCGCGGCTCTGGGAAATGACGTCCCGTCATTGTCTTGTCAAATGTCAAAAAACATATAAAAAAATACTATCAAACAATAATTAAACACTATCAAACACCTAACTGAAGAGAT
>JAFMSR010000779.1:0-41299 GCA_022818135.1 Saxidomus purpurata | reverse complement strand
AACTATAGGCCCATCTCACTAACATGTGTTCTATAGAAGGTACTAGAATATAATAGTGTCCTAGTCTATAGTGAAACACTTTACAAGCCATAGCATCCTCTTCCACCTGCAGCATGAGTTTCATAAAAGAGGTCCTGTGTGACCAAACTTGTAATGTTAATAAATTACTTGGTCACCTTAGTCTATAATAGACAGCAAGTATATCTGTTACACTTGGATTTCAGCAAGGCTTTCGATAAGGTTAGTCATGAGAAAGTGCTACGAAAAATGCGAAATTATATCAGACTCCAATCAGTTGTCCTAAATGGCACCAGTTCAGATGCCTTCCCTGTCTCATCCGGTGTTCCACAGGGGCCCTACTAGGGCCCTGCTCTTTTTTAGCATACATAAATGACCTCCCACATACTATCAATTCCAAAGTTCGCCTCTTTGCTGATGATACTGCAGTCTATCTAGCCTTGTCATTAGCAAACCAATCGCTCACCCTCAAAAAATGACCTCAAAAGGTCAGAAGAAAAGGAGTAAGAGTGGGACATGTTATCCAACCCCGCCAAATGTCAAGTAATATAGTAATCACCAGAAGGAAACTCTCTATTCCCAACCAGGTTTATCTTCATTTATTTGTTACCTAGGCTAAATATCTTTGCGTATATTTTTCCAATAATCTGTCGTTGGACGACCACATAATTAGATCAACAAAGAAAGCTGACCAAATATTAAGGTTTCTACGCAGAAACATCAAGGTCAAATTCGAACACCTTAAGTCCATTTCTCACTAGACCCTAGAGAGATACTAGCTGGACATAAGGCTCCGAGATATAGTCACCCTATACCCAAACCCTCACGGACCAAATTGACGGTGTCCAGAGATAAATAATATAAATGCATATACCATGAATAAAGTCCGATTTTGGCCAAACATCCAGTGTCACCAACATGTTCTATCTCCCTAAACATACGCAAACCAGATCTAAGGCGTATTAACAACAAATTATATGTAATGTATAAAATCCACAATGAACTGGTCGCTATCCTAATTGAAAGCTACTTAGTTCCCTTATCCGGCAGCACACGCCACTGTCATTCCTAAAGTTTTAAGTTAGTCACAGAAACTACAGGCTACTATAAGTACACCTACTTTCCCAGACCTATTTACCACTGGAACCATCTACCCCATGACATCGTCCACACTCCTACCCTAGAACAATTTAATGCGGCTGTTTGCCGCATCGATCATGTCTCCTCTAGTTGTACTGGTAGCTGCTTAAATTTTACTCTTTCAACTAAACCTAGATTTTTCTTTTGCTTTTATATTTTCTGTTATATTTCAATCTTCTAATATCTTTGTGGATGACGCACTAAATGTCTACGTCCGCGCAAGTGGTCGGACATCATAGGAAGATAGATAGAGTGCCGAACTGCCACAAACACGCCCGCCAGGGAGGCATAACGCGGTATCTGGCAATTTTCGATAATTCAAAAATCATAATCCAATAATGCCTAGCGCGATTTTGCTGGTTATGGTAAACATTGCCTAGACATTATGCCCACAAATGTTTTCATACAGTTTGGTGAAGATCGGATGAAATCTGTTCGACGTAGGCAGCGGACAATGCTACTTTGGCCAATTTCGATAATTCAAGGGTAATTATCCAAAATTGACTTGGACATTTTGGCTGGTTGTCGAACTTAGCCCGGACATTATTCCCATACACATGTTCAGCAAGTTTGGTGAAGATCAGATGCAAAATGTATGCCTTAGAGAGCGGACACCGTGTGGACGTATGTTAGTATCAACACATAATAACTAGATTTTTACAATTTTAAACAAAGAAATTATCAACAACATGCACTTCTAAAATTCTTAAATGTTAGTTCTTGATTAATATTTTGTAAAACTAGCAAAACTTCTCAAACGTTTTACTCAAATGAAACAAATTGCACGTTGCAATGCATATGGCCTACCGTATCAACATGAAGATTTTTCAGAATTTACACTATGTATTAAGTTTCTTATATATAGTTACCGTCTTTCAGGGTCACAATTTGGTTCTTGATCGACATGCAGTTCGTACTCAGAGGTAGGAATATTGACTCTAAGCCTCGTTTTGAATATCTCCAGCCTGATGATTCCATAATAAGTGTCCGCCTAGTTGCGTACGCAACAACAAGACAAAACAACGCGTCATGCATTTGACAACCATATCCAACTTAAAGAAATATCGTAACAATTTTAACACGGATGCTGCCAATAAACAACTATCTTCAATTGATTATAATGGAAGCAGACGAACCGGTATTCGTACGAACAATGTGCATGAAATTAAGTACTGCTGTTGTTTTTTGGTGTATTTTAAAACAAATTATCACATCGACCGATGCTTGTCAAACCTATAAAGGTACTCAATAATCACATTAATATAAGTTCATATATAAAAGATGTTAATTTGGCGCACAGAATGTCAATACAGCAAACTTCAGTAATGTATAGCTATCTATCAAGCAAAACCTACCTTTATATGTAAAGTTACACAATACTTTCCTTTTAGTGTCACAATTTGTTGGGTTCTGAAATTTTCAATTGCGGTATGACGTCATAAAGTTTTCGCCAGCTTGTACAGTATTACCATTACAACACTATGGATACACACATTTATTCTATGTTTAGCGGTGGTTTATCGAACTGTAACGATGGATTATATCCCGAAAAACTCACTGTTAATGCAGTTAAGTTATCAAAATCTACTAACCGGATTAACGTCAAAAAGTATACCGCGCATTATGAATGCCGAAAACCATATGACGACGACGTCGTTAAAAATGACGACATATGTGCTCTGTTTTCAATTGACGTTTTCTGCGATTTTCGACATTAATTTGAAACAAACTCAACAAATGTTGAGTTTTTAACATAAAATAAGCATAAAGATGTTGGAATCGATTTGATATCACGTTAATTCCACGAAGTACATCACGCGGTCACTTGCCCATTCTTACATACATACTTATTTTATCAGATTTTAAGTCATTTTACTTTATAAGATTTATACTGCTTTAAAAAACAAAAATAATATCAAACAGGGAATGCCACGTACCAAAAACGCAGCCTCCCAAAACGAACCCCACAGCACCCAGAAGTGCACACCACCAACACACACACACACAATCATGTACACACACACACATATACACTACCAACACACAGTAGCTTTAATCCTTGTAATAATAACTCAGTAAATGTACTGTTTAGCCCTCTTTAAAAGAGCTAACACCTGAGTAATTATGAATTGACTGGTGGTCAGTTATTAATTGGAAAACTGGTGTGAACTTTTTTAACATTGTAAAGGGCATTTGAGTTGGACAGATCCTATCAGATAGCATTTGTTTTATAAGTCAAATTACCTGAAATGTGGCAGTTTTATAGCACAGTTTGCTTGTTAGATGTTTACTTTAAACTCAGAGTTGGCATTAATGAAATTCCTTGGTGAGTAGTTGTTTAATTTCATTATAAAATTAAATTTGTAGCTGTCCCAGAAGTTTTGCATTTATTATAAAGTTTAATTGAAATATCTCTTTCAGCAATTTAGTATGTTATGGTGCAATAAAATGCAAAGGACTAGGATGTATTAACTATGGTGTATGAGCTATTTTGCAAGAAAATACAATGAACTGTGGTGTTTGAACTGTGCTGCAGGAAAATGCAGGGAACTGTTGTATATATAGATATAAAGAAGTAAAAGGCAATGAGCTATGGAGCAGAGAAATGCTATGAGCTATGGAGCAGTAAAATGCGATGAACTGTGGGGCAACAAAATATTATGAGCTAATGGGAAGCAAAATACTATGAGCTATGGAGCAGCAAAATGCTATGAACTCGATAATTGATTTATGCTATATTACTGCTAAGACTGTTAAACTGTATAGGGGAAGTGTTATATATCAAACCGTGTCTTAAATAGTTATTTATTTGGTTATTGTAAATTTCACAGGTTCCTGTTTATGATAAAATCGTTATGTGGATTGGTCTCTGATTGTTGACAGGAAACGAATCCTTAGACTACACAGACTGCAATGTTGGAAGTCTGAACTACAGATGGTTCTTTTTAACTACAAGAACAGTTTGAACAGGAACCTTTTGATACGTATAAATGCATTCGTGGAGCCAGTAATGAAAGTTTCATAGTTGTGATTAATGAAACTCAGTGAATTTCCAGTCATCGGACAATAAGAAGAAAATATTGTGCATTATTGCGTTGAACTTTTTACATAGAAAATTAGTTTAAACTTTGTGTAAAGTGTAAAATATGCTTAAACTTGATTTGTAAAAGGAAACTTTACTGTAATTAAATGTATAACACTTGATTTGAATAATGTTATCCGTCTAGCTATACCTATCTGCGACAACCATAACGGGATTATAAAAAACGCGGATGATATAAGCATATACAGTAAATCAAAGTGCTGAAGTTCTTCAGTCTGGATCGGCTGATCAACTTTATCTCAATGTTTCCTTAAAAGTTAAACAAGTGGGCAAAGTCACTCATATGCGATCTGCTTCTGAAACGAATTTAAATACAAATGGATTGGCAACTTCCAAAAGTCGATAAAATGATACCTGGAAAGAAGTAGCCCAAAAATGCCTAGCGAGCGTTCGGTCACGCACATGTTTATAAAGAAGAAACAAATGCGATATTTGATTTGAAACAAAGGCCGCCGCTTCTCTTTTTAAAGATACGTCTTGTTATACAAATTTTTTGTCGTATCCGACAATACCTCTATAAGTCGTCCATTGCGTTAAGATATATATATATATACTAAAACGAAAAAGAAACGCAGGGTAACAAAAAATACAATATTCTGATACTTCTCGCGAATACACTTTCCACTATTTATATTGAATTGTTGATTCTTTCAACTATGTTTCGGCTAACAGAAGTTCAGAGGGTTCATAAACTGATTTGCTCATGGAAGATAAAGTTTTTATACTACTATATATAACGTCTAATACATTCCTTCAAATCACCACGAAGGTTTACCCTGCGTTTTTTTCCTTCAGTATATATATATATATACATATATGAAAAATGTTAAACGATATGCCGGAATAAGTAAATTATAAATAAAGTGAAAACACATGACACTATATGAGTTTTCTATTTGTATTTGCCAACTGGCTTCACTTTTGCATCATCGGAGCAAATATAGCATACAATATACATTACTAAGCAACGTTACATCAAAGTTGTGTACACATGTGTACCCAACGTCAAAAATGATGACGTCATCAGTTATTGTTTAATATAGGCTAACAAATGTCAATGAAATAGCGTTCTTTAGATATTCTAGATGAAACATCATTACTATGAAATTTGTAAAAAGGAAATATTGAATATTTAATGTCCTTTTTTCAACAATTATATAAATGGCCACTTAAAGGCAATTGTCATGTTAACGGGTCTTATTTGTTGATCATGCACCGTCCTTCTATTACGAAGCTTATCACCTGTTTGGCCGATATACAATCATTGGCAACCATTACAAACTAATACGTATAAAACATTTTGTACAGTACAGTCCATATTTTCCTTAATATGAAACGTTTTGTTCTGTATTGAAAACGAAGATCCTTCAATAATAAAATGGCATAGTCCACATCTTGGGTCATTGCATTTTGAAACAGACGGGGGGGTCTTATGTTCACTAAATTCCGACTTAGTAAGCAGACGTTTTAAATTGCTAAACTTTATTTTTACTTTTAATAATTTCAGTTTTATTCATTATTCTTTTCATTGTAGTGTCGTTATTTAAAATGTTCATGTTATATTTAAGTATTCCGAAAACTTGTATACATTTATAAAAACAGATACCGTATCGGCTTCAAAACTGATCGTTTCTGACCAGCGTCTATCGATTTACCCAAAGACACCCCTTCATTACTAAAAGACACCAACAACGGCTGAAATAGGGTTATAGATGTACAGGTTTAATATTTAATTGTCAAATCAGAAACATTCTATTAAAAATACATCAACAATGTTGCAAAGAACTGGAAAACATGTATATGGCGCATTCAACCGTTGCATCTAGCACTTCCATGGGCATATCATAAAAAAGCACAATTAGGTGATATAGATGACTTATTCCAATACATTTCTTTTCTTGTTGGTACTTGTCACCAATTCGCACTTTACAAAAGACGTCGTATGGCAGGTTTGTACAGCTTTTACATGGGTTAAAAAGTGTAATGTTAGGCTATGAGTCCAATCGTTTCTCCATTTCTCGCGTGCAAGGCCGAGCAAACATCAAGGAATATTATGATTAATTCATTTTGTGGAGGTAATTTTTGAAGTTTTTTTGTGTCACTACTTCGTTAAATCTTTGACATTAGCAACACTGCAACGTTTCAATTAACACTGTATAAGAAGTGTATGATAGTTTTCTTCACGCACAATATGATAAGGCTTAAAAACCTATCTGTTTTTATTTTAAAACCTGTCTGTTTTATTTCTATGTCCGACAGAGAACTGCAAGTAAAATTTAATTACGTTTATTCATATTGCTTTTGCCATGGATGTCCGTCTATCCGTCCGTCTGCCCGCCACAAATTGATTCCGATCAACAAGAGCAGTTAGTTTTAGGACCAAATAACTTTGTGAGTCAAGTGTAGAACTATCTTTAAAAAACATAGTCAGCGCAATGTTGAGTATATGAAAGCGATTGGTAGCTAGACTTAATATGAAAAAATCTTGTTAAGTTTAACTTTATGCAGGCAGAAGGCGCCAAATGTCACATAGTGAGAAAAGCGTGCAACCTGACCGGGACGCGAACCCATATGAGAGCGAATGCTCTCCCAACTGAGCTTAAACATTTTCTTCCCAATTGTGATTAATTCCGTAACAGTGACATGTGCATCAGCAAAATAAACTAAATCCTTGTTTTTCTTATCAAATGTGTTACTCGAAATATTGACCGTTATTCACTGGTCAAGAAAGTATAACTACCCTACACTTATTGACATAAGTTTCACGATAACAACATATTATGCTGACAGATATGAACTATTTAGGTACTTAAAGTATAAAGCCATTCAAGAAAAAACTGAAACGTAAGCATATTTTATTGACCTTTCCATTCGATATCATCCGATTAAAAGGTGCCCTACAGAGAAAATTATTCAATTAAAAAATGTTATACTTAACCGGCGGTGGAAAAGTTACCAACTCCCGGTCAAAAGCGAGCTTAACACGACTGCACCGAAAAAATAAAAGTTTCCGAACGGTCGGCCGCAGAGTCTTATAACTTGGTAGGCTTATTGGTTTTGACCATTAAATGATCCCTATAGTGTTTTGAGAACAAAATAACATAGTAGGGTATTAGAAAGGGCAACATTATACGCTACGATATATTGGAATAGTATTTGATATAACCTTTCATTAATAATTATTATATCCTTGTAAACATAATACAGTGGCGCTCACGTTTTTGTTCCGTTTACCTCATGGTTGTTACCGCGTTGAAAACGGCGGGTAAACGCGGTAAATTTCTCGCGTTTACCGCGGTTTCACGGCTCATTTCCAAATATGGAAAGAACAGCCGGTAAAAAAGATTAAAAAAACGGGTCACTCCAAATATGGAAGCAGTATCCCGGTAAAGAGGCGTGTCCAAACCAGCAGCCAATCAGAAGATTGCCAGCCCGTTTTTTTTCACGGCTGTTGTCGTTTCACTTATCAATGAACCATATCTTTGTCAGAATAACATTGAAATGTACTTTAAGTGCCGATGTTATTGCTGACCTGCTTTATAATAATAAATAAATATAAATAATAAAATAATAATCTACAGTAGAGCAGGAATTCATACGTTGCGTAGACCGTTCCTGATCAATTACTGCAGAGAAACAATTTAAACTACCGGACAAATTTTATGATTAATTTATCAGTATCCCGGCCCCGGATATTTTAATTTTGATATTATGTGACACTATGTCCCGTTCAAGTTTTTGTTAACTGCAGTCCAGTACATTATTTCGCAAGATGGGTTGTAGATTATAACAACAAAGTCAGTGATTAATTCGTTGCGGTATTTTGCCGGATCAACAACGACAAGATTGTCTTAGACAATATCTTAACAAAAGTATTTACTGGTAAGCAAGGAAAAGCTGGTGAAATTTGCATGTTTTTTGTTTAATTTAGAAATAGATGGGACAGAATACGAACCCTGACTATTTTGCAAAGACTCCGTTTGTGCACAGGAGGTCGAACCATACCCCACCCACCTATATAGGTAATAAGGTGGAATACCAGTGGTTTCACCCCTAGTCGTTTCACCCCTGGTCATTTCACCTCCCAAAACCCTAGATGATTCACTCCCCCAAAATAAATATGATCTTTTTATTGTATTAATTAAAAATGAATCCTGTTCAATACTTAAATAAATCAAATAAAATATCGTATTTGCATATCTGGATGTTAATGTGAAGGTTTTCTTTTGGTTTATAAGTTTTATACTTAACAAAATGAGGTCATCTCTTATACTAAGTTTTCATAATCTAATAGTTAACAATTAATTATTGATGTTAAAAGACACTGTCATGTGATGTATTTAAATCAAATATTTGAAGTATCATTTGGAAATTTGGCTTTCATTAGTTTTGCAGTATTTTATTCAGGTGCCAAAGTGAGTATTTCTCATCAGCTAGTAAATAGTTTGTCTTCAAAGTGATATACTGATTAGATATGTGTTTATATTTGATTATTCTGTGATTGAAAAACACCTATCAGGCAAACAAATCAATCAATATAACACATTTTACAATAGTACCTTTCACACATACTTAATCAGTATGTTACAATAGGGGGTGAAATGACTAGGGGTGAAATGACTAGGAGGTGAAATGACTAGGGGTGAAACGACTAGGGGGTGAAACCACTTGATACCATAAGGTGTGTGGCTATGGTTCGACTACCTGTGCGTTTGTGGAGATAATTTTTGAGTAAGTATCGGTTTAGCAGGACCATACAAGGGGTGCTTATTAGAGTGGGGGAACTATGCTCGAGGTATTTTGAATGTACAGTTAAACTTCGTTCGCTCGAACACTACCGATCGCTCGGACCCGACTGGCGGTCCTGGCTAGAGCTCAATATAAATCATATTGTTCCACCACTGAAACATCGAACATCTATCTCTCGAACCTGTACCGCGGTCCCTTCAGATCTATTTCATTGTAAAGTACATCCTTTGGCTCGAACAATAAAAGGTGATAATCTCAATTATCGAGCAAACAATGCATTGATAATCAGCTGTCAGACACAAGCGCTGGCGTGTGTTATTCACACTTAGTTAAATTTGCAATTAAAGGTTATGATGTACAAACAGACTGAAAGTCGCTCACGATGTTTATAGCAATATATATATAAGTAGCAGATTGGCTTTAAAGTTTAATTTTAAGTTGTTTTTTTTTCAGAAAATTGAATAAATGATTTAATGAATGACAAACATTTCATACTTTTACATTTTACAACACTTTTTAATTTGTCTTTTAATCAAGGGTAAGCTACAAGTTTATAATATACATGTACATTTACATGTGTGTACCATTGTATGTGCAATAACTCCCGATGTGGTCTCGATAAAAGATGTATGATGACCCCCGTGACTGACCATGCTGACAAACCTCGATTGCTCGAACTACCGATCCCTCAAACCGAAATCGCCGGACCCTTCGAGTTCGAGCGAACGAAGTTTAACTGTATATCGGCTGTTGAGAAAGCAGGAAATCCTAACCATTTTGATTTGCCTCAGCGAAAACACAATGTTATCCCTGCTAAATTGAAACAAGATGTTGATGTGCGTCGTCATGTGACTATGTCATTCTGGGAGCTATTGACACGACACACGTCAAAACTTTAACCATGAAGGGAACCAATGTTGGTGGTATGTGATATTTGACAATCAACAGGTGTGAAACAGTTTTTAGAGCCTAAATATTAACTAAAAAGAAATGACAGTTTCCATAGAAAATATATTTTTATACAAAAAGAACAAGTTTTATCAAAAATGCTAACTTTAACTGGTTGATTTTGATGTCTATATTAAAGAATTTTTCTAGCGAAATGGATCCAGAACAAATGTATCTGCTGCTGTGGGGTGACAGAGCTGCATGCGCGGCTATCACTACGTTTGCTGTAAAAGCATTTCATCGACTTTCAATGCTGAATATACCTTGAAAATTATTTCTTCATCTGTTTTTCTGTAAATAGCATTTTTTTTTCACCAGCATAAGGATACCGCCAGCAAAGGTTCCACCACTCTAGACATAGAGTACACAAAAAAATGGTCACTACAGCCGGAAATGTAGGTTTCTTGCATTTATTACTGATATTAAGCTCATGTTATGTTTACAAAATATTTGGAAAGCATTGAAAATAATAATTTCTACTATACTGGTTGGAGACCACCAGACACGGACGACAATCAAACGGGACACTTGCGAAAATGCGTGATTTATTGTTCTAATATGCCTACTGTATGGTTTATTTCTATAAGTCAATTCGAGTGCTTTATGTAGGCAGAGTTTCGGACATGAAAGTAGCTCCTTCCCACTTTTCTACTTTACTCCTGTGCACTAAATTAAATCAAATATATAGAAAAAGGAATACTATTGTATAAGTACATCAGTCACATGAAAAAGTTTTGTTTAAGAGCCTAAATATCATTTTTGATTACGTCAAGTAGCCCTTAGAGTACCGTCCCATTGCTTTCGTTTCAAAAAGTCCAGAAATTCAGCATTCACAGTCAGTCATGCATTGTTTTGATTCCGGGAGACAAAACAAAGAATGAAAACGTTTATGTCATCACACTGACGTCATTACTCCACATTAAAACGTTCAAAAGTTTTAATTACAGTATGCATTTAATTGATTGTCTCCTTTGTTCGGTTCTGAATCTTACATCTTCTGCATAATGTCACAGTCAGCTATTTTTTATATTTCATGTATTAGATGATTAAAACTAAAATAAGTTTGTATAATATAGTGTGTTATCTTGAATGGTTGCCTGTACAGATGAGTGAATTCCAACAGCCACTATGTATGCAATTTTACACATTACTGCCGAACTGAAAAAAGTTCCGTAGTAGTTACCATCATTTTAAAACATTTCGGCTTATAAGATAATAAGAATCAAAATAATTTATGGCTTTGTCCTAGTGAATTATTCCGCCAGGCACATCGCCTCGCGGGGGAATGCTTCGAATAAAGCACTCAAAGTCATAGATTATTTCCTAATTAATATTTACAGTCATATATATATTGTTGATCAAACAGACACTTGATTTCAATCATCAAAGTGCAAAAATGACAGTATAATGTAAGTACTAATAATTTGATCAAGAAATCTCACTATTTTGTTAGTCACTGAAAGCATGTTAACATTGTCGAGAGGAAATTGAAAATGACATACTGTGCATGCTCAATATTTCTGTAAGGCCCGGCAAATCAAAATCACAAGTTTAACTTTTTTCATGAAATTTCATTTATGTGTCAAATGATTGAAACATTTTACACAATTTCTTTTGGGAGAAGAACCTAACTTACTTCTGTTAAAAGTTTGCTAGATACAAAAATTACCAGAGTTATCGTAAAATATGTTTAAATAGCGTCCGGATGTAGGACTTCAACCAGTACTGGTATGAAAAATTCAACTTCAGGAAAATGCTGTTACACAATGCAGAGCTGAAAATTATAATTTGGTATTTGACAAACTGTTATGGACATTAGGGTTCATCACAAGGATAACACGAAAATAGACACCACGCTACAGTATCCGACAGTATATTTCCAGTGGTCACATGCTGCTGTTACAGAATCAGTAGAATGCTAACTCAGTTTGTCTTATTATGGGCGTGAAATATTGATAAAACATTGAGGCATAATGATATAAACATGATAAATTTACAAATTTTCTTGTTGTCTTTTCGGGTAAGGGATATAACCTACATATCCATATCTTATGATCAGACTGTCAGATATATGGTAAAATGTCAGGTTTTAATAGACTTTAAGTTAACAGTTCATAAACAATTGTATCCCTGTACAGTACTCATGGTACTACTGGTACTGTGGTTTGTTGTTCTAACGTGGTGCGTAGTCCTTAAGTTGTGCATGTACGATTTCCCTTAATTTTCATAAAAATAATTCTCAGCTCGCACATCCGGGTACTGATAATTTTTGCAGTTTTACCTATTCTCGGCTTTTGCCGTGATGTCATACTTTTGAAAACATCTATAGAGCTATTATAAAAACAATCTAGTTTCAAGGTAAACAAAGATCGTCAACTTCTTGGTTATTATAATATTTCAAAGGTATAGACGCATAGAGACCAGCGATGACAGCCGAGGAGTCACCTTACCTGATTAATTGTGGCAAAATGAGGCATTTTTTGCCATAGGTTCTTTTCTGAAATTGTATTTATTTATCATTTTGCGTTCATTGAACACATAATCTTTGTTTCGAGAATTTAATCTGCTAGATGTAGGGAGTGCCCCTTTAAGCGACATAAGTACTTACATGACAAAAAAGCCTATAAAAAATGACCGTCACTTCCAGGCATTTCTTTCTGGGGGCTCAAACTGGCGTGTTGGTTACTGAGGAAGAGAAACAGCTGTACATTGCAGTATTTAACATTTATATGCACAAATGCAAATTTAAAGCATTTTTGTTGGTATATATGGACAATGAAATAACCATGTATTTTTGACACAGGGACTTAAGGGTTAATGAAACATGTAAAAGTTACTTCTCTGTTTACCAACAAGCGTCTTCTAAGAAGCAATTTAAATCAAATTTTCATCATATAATTTTTTTAATATGAAAGCAGATAACTTTACTGTAGCAAGTTTTTCTATTCCGACCTTGGATAAACAATGAAATAGCTGTACATGGGTGAAAAGTGTCTGATAGATTTTCACTTGCAATTTCAATTGCTCCCACAATGCCAATGCATACATACTGTCACTTTTGGTATGATAAGGAAAGAACAACAGTAAAATCAGCAAATTGATAGCTCACAAGAAACATCATTTGGCCAGACAACATCCATATTGGATACAATCCCAAGTTGCAGCTGAAGTGATAATGCTACGCTAGCTGTGATTTTTTGTTCTTATAAGAGAAGTCATTGAAACTCTAGAACAGTAGCTGGTGATGAAGAATATAGCATGCGAAATAACCTTAGTAATTTATATATATAATTGTAATCACAGCATGGTGAAAGCAAGCTCAAATATCAAGGTCGCACTTTGATAACAAATGGACGCATGAGAACTTTTTTCAATTTTTTCAGGTTGTAACTTTTTAATGCATCGAGAGATTTTGAATTGATTTGGACAATGCAGAAATGCAGTGCTTTAGCAATTTAATAGAATACTATTTAGTACTGCAGTACATACATTATTGGTTACTACAGAACTAGAGTACGACAGTGACATTAATAACAATGTTATTGGTTGCTCAGATGAGCAACTTAAATGGAACTCAGTTCTCTTGAAGAATGAATCTTCATTGCAGCTTTCAGTCATAATATTCTTGTGTATGAAAAACAAAAACAAAAATAGGAAAAACTGAAAGAACAGGACTGTTTATTGTAGTGGCTAACCTTCAAAACAATTTACCAATGTCTCGACCTGCGGAAATGTTTCTATACCCCAGTTGCACAAAGTGTAAGGGGGGTATACCGGATTCAGCTTGACTGTCTGTCCGTCTATCCGTAGACTTATGGAACTCAATCCCTGAAAAACTCTTGGTTAGAATTAAATTATTATTCACAGAAATGATACGTTCCGTGCCTTGATGTGCATGGTCCATGTTTCTTGTAACTAGGTCAAAGGTCACATTAACAGGCTTTTGATATTAAATTATTTTGCACTCTATCTCCAAAACCCCTTATCACAAATTAATAATATTTCACAAAGTAATAAATATCATGCCTTGTTGGACTTGGTCAATGTTTTGAGTCACTACGTCAAGGTGACAGGTGTTTAAGATAATTAAATATTGTGCACTCTGATTTTCTTAACCCTCTGGTCAAAATAATGCTACACAGAAGAGATAAATAGCATGCCTACAGTCATTGTGCATAGTCCAATTATAAGCATCAAATGTGATATAATTAAGAATACTGTGTCAGTATGGCGTTCAGAGATGGGTTTTTTGGGGGGTATTCATTACCTTCAGTGATAGTTCTATTTTATTATGCTACCTTGAGGAGGGGGTGTGGGGCATTGTTATAGTTGCCGCTTTGACTATGGTGTGTTTATCCATTCTTTTCTCCCTCATTTGTTTGGGACCTATTTCACAGTAACTACTGGCGTGTTCCACTTGATCGATTATTTTTCACAGTTATACAAAGTCTATGAAGCTGTATCCGGCTACCTTACCACTGCCTTCGTTTAAATGCCTTGAGATAAAATCCAAAGTTAAAAGTAATACTTGCCTTAATTCTAGTTTTAGCTAAATGGTAGAGCTGCTATGGGGCAGTAATTGCGTGTTTGCATCAATACAAGAGTCATGGGTTTGATCACTTTAATGCCGAATTAAGGAAGAAGTATCCTTATGGCAAGTTAGGCAGTCCATCTGTAACTTGTGCAATGAGTAGGGGTGCGCGATAAGACCGGTATATTGCAATTTCCTTGAGATGCGATACATACCGGTATGGTTACACCCCATACTGTGGTATTTTCAAGTAAGCTCAAAGCTACAATTTCTCTGTCATTTCTTAGCTGCGTGCTTTTTTGTCACGGCAATGACAGACAGTAACTAATAACTGTCAGTATATAATTCAATTGTTAACAAATAGAATTTAATGACTTTGCCGAAGGAAGTGTGAATACTTCAAAGTAAATTTTATTTATGAAGTAATAAATGTGTCCCTGTATTTGTTGTTGAATAAAACACAGGAGTTCAAATGCGTAGTATTTTTTAAAAAAATGAGTACATAGCACAAGTGATTTTTTTTGCATTTGAACGAATAACTATTTTATTTATGAAATAACATCCGTTCTAGCGGTGTTCATCGTTTAAAAAAACAATGATTTGGAGCACTAATACACAGTAATTAGCCATTTTTAACAGCGCATCAGTACGACAGATAATTGTTTATAAGACTATTACAAAGCTGAGGAGGATGATATTTTGATTCTAACATGACCAGATATTACAAAAGGTTAATAAATGCAAAGCGTTTTCTATGCGAACACTCATTTAACGTCATGCGGTGCAATATGACGTAATGTTTACAGCATATCGGTTCCTGCATTGTTTATGATTTAATATAGCATAATTTTTCAATTCTTTGTACATAGAGACAAAACCATGAATCATTTTAGAATAAACGATGAAATGATGGCACATATTTATTATTACATTTTTTTCTTGCACGTCTATATTCAACTTGCAGCAGTACATCATTGTAACTTGAAAACACAAAATGCAATTGGACAGGTTGTTTACATACGTCTTGCAAATACTTTCCTTTTTAGCACCTTGCCGGCCTTTGATAAAAGTACTGTATTTTATCGTAAAGTAATAAACAACCTTATTATGTTTATGCCACTTGTGTTAGTATAACTCATATTCTAACACGATTGGAAATTTCACCTATATACACAAAAGAAGGATTTGAGCGTAATGAAACTATTAAGTATATCACGCTAGGGGTCTGGAACTATTTTTGACTGCTGAAATTACCTCCCTTGTAATTTTCACACGACATCTACGAGTGTGCCTGTGCTAATACGCTTGGATTGGTATTGTTGTTAATGAATTCACGTGATGTAAAAAAAAATGCAGTAAAACTTTCTACACTTCCGACATCGCCAGCAATATCAGACACAACAAAAATAAGACGTATAACGCTTTTTTGAGAAGTAAAAAAGAACAGCCAAAATTTCACAAAATGCATGGAATGCACGGAAAAAGACAGCGACTTCATGAAAATGCAGCAAATAGTACCCCATCGAAAATGTTTAGAATGGAAATAGATTTTATTTTCAAGTGATATACCGGTTATTATATCACTGTGTGTTGGTAGATGGTTCGAAATTAATCACTCAGGCCTTCGTAATTAGATTACTACGCATTTACACTCCCCGCGGTGATATACTTACCGGTATATCACTCAAAAGTGAAATCTATTTCCTAAATATATTACCACGGACCTATATACACATATATACACTATGTGTATAATAGGTCCGTGATATTACTATACGTTTTGCAATTTATCAGGATAATGAAAAGTCTGACAAGAGCGATTCCTATAGTAGTTAGTCTCGAGAGCGATTAAGTTGTTAACAAGAATATGGAAATTTTGTACATGCACAAATTAAAGAATCTATGTTAATTGAACCAGAAGCATGGCCATGAATATTCTCAACTGCCGATGTTATAGTTTTATTTTGATAACTGAAATCATATGATCGAGCAGGTTTAATTTAATTAAATGTAAATCTACTGGTTATAGATTTTTCATAGTAACATAATAGGGTTAGTGGAGGTGCTAAATTATTTCTATCTATCACAAGGCCTTCCCCTCACTCTCCATCTTGTGGGATATGTACCCGCTTATTTTATGTTATGATGAAAACGCGGAAGTAATGATCTAACAGGCTGGTGGTAGTTATTTTTGTTTTTGAAAATAAGAAACAAAAAAAAACCAATCTTAATCTGACCACATTATAAACTGAACATCTATAATTATACTCGCGATTTTTAATAGTTTGTACGGATAGGCAATATTTTACAAAAAATTAAAACAGTAAAGAAAAACACATGTGGCGCATGCGCATTTGCTACCCCGAAAAAAACGGCGAAAAACGGAGGAACTCGCTTTTCATGGATGCGCATTTGATACCCCGGTAAAAAAACGGGAAAAAACGCAGGAACTCGCTGTTCACGCATGTGCAGTGCAACCAGCCGTTTTTTTTCACGGGGCGGGCAGAAAAACGCGTTTTTTTAAACGGTGCGAGCCGAAAAACGCCCCGTTCGGTAAACGGGCGAAAAACGGGCGCTGCTCGCGTTTTCCTGCCGAAAAACGGAACAAAAACGTGAGCGCCACTGTAAAACTACAAATATCACAATAGCTAAATCAATCTCAAAAAGGCACCTTTTAGATATTTAAAGAGCATCTAAAGTATGATTATTTCTTCTATATCAAATTCATACATGTACAAGCCAATCAGTCCACGTATATTTTTCGAAGAAGATAATTTTACCGATAAGACAGCATTTCAGCTGGAGTAGTCTGAATAATGAGTAGGTGTTGGCGCCGGCGTCACAACTTGTTAGGACCTTACCATTAATTCTCATAACGCTAGCATTTTAACAAACAATTTTGTAAATCTTTCGAGAGACAGTTGGTATCCCCATAAGTACATCTAACGTATTTAATTATGATTCCATACAGGTCCGTAGGGTCACAAGACAAGAGCATACATGTCATATGTCTAGCTATATAGCTCGTTCAGGTCTTCATGTTTCATTGTGTTTACCTATGGAAAAGGGCAATTCTATCGTTTGAGAGCCGGAAACTCGAAAATTCAAGGTTGTTCTATCTATTATTGTAGATGTCTGATACCGTATTTTCGCTGATATTTAACTAAATGTTATCATACATGTACATTTAAAACAACTTAATATGAAAATATTAATATTAGGACCAACCATGGTATTCTGCTATTTTGTGTTTAACTTACAGCAAAATCATATGAATAGTAGCAGTTACAACCTATTCATAGCCAAAATATAATGTGAACTGTAAGAACAAGAACGATCTAACAACCATTTCTAACTTACTTTTCAGTATCAAAATGAAACAGTTGTTTTCACTAAAAGACGGTTTTTGTATCATTTAAAAAACAAAAATATTTTCTTTTCAGAGCTTTACCAACAAATCTGATTAACGTATAAAGAACGCAAACCAAACTTTGAATAAAATGGTTCTCTCAATTTCTTGTTCTCTCAAAATAGCATTTTTGCACTTACAACCTTATCATTCTAGGGCGTTGTTTTTTATACGATTTACAAACAAAATCGGATAGTTGTTACAAAAAAGTTAACAACAAACAGGCCGCGGTTTTTTATGCTTTTTTACGGTGGCCTGTAGAATCGATATTAACAGTTTTCTTTCAAAAAAGCACATCGGAGTGATACAAATAATCCAAGCTGCGTTAACTAACGGTCTTTTAATTGGAAGAAATGTGTGCAAAACAAGCAGGTACCTGACGTATACTCAGTGGCGGTATACCTTTAATGGAAACGCTTGATTACCGATAAGCATAGGAATAGCGGAAGTTATCACGTGGTCACATTTGATGAAGCAGAAGCTATTTGTCTAATATCCTCCCATTATTATGAATATTTAAGATATATATTACGTCTATCTTTTGCACAATAAAAGGCATAAATATTTACGTAACATTACATGTAAATTTGGTTGCTAATCAATATTATGGCTATCCATCTATCCATCCATTGATCTACTTTTTAGTTGAACTCCTACTGGGGATCAATACTTGAGGCGCGTCATCTGACAATAATGTTTATAAGAACTGAAATAAAAGAATAAAGAATGAAGTATGGTTGATTAAAAACAACTTGAAAACAAAGCTTGTATATTATTTGTTTTACAGAAAGCAGAAGCTATCATGTGAGAAAGTAGGCAGTTTCTTAGGGTGGATCGGAATCAAGTACTGGTTCTACCCAGAAACGATTGTTATGTAAACTGCCCGCCTGTATTGTTTGTTTTCTTTTGACTTTTGTAAGTGGGACTTTTGATGCATCCTTTGTCTGGTTGCGTAAACTTATACAGCTCTAAGATTTTTATTGTTTGAGGTATACTGGAGTCAGCTCGTCCGTCAGTAGGTTGGTTTCAAATAGTTTTTCGTGTCGGCTCCAAAACTCCTGAGCCTCTGGAACGATTTTCATTAAACTTTGGTCAAATGTCAGGTTGGGTAGTGCGATGTTCGAGTGGTTAACGCTCTGGCATACAAATCTGGATGTTCCTGGTTCGAATCCTGGATAAGGCATTGGAAATGTAAGAAACGCTTTTCAGTGTTTCCCAAAAAACTTGAGATAATCTTGTTAGAAACTCAGAATTAGTATCGCGTGTATCGGTGCTATACACCACGCACGTAAACGAACCAAGAAGTCTATTTGTAAAAGAACCAAGGTCTGATACCCGGACTCCCTTGTATCTGCACCTGTCTCTTTAAACTGCGCATGTCAGGAGCCTGAGGATAAATCCCATTGTCGTCCGGCACTATAAACAGTAATAAAAAAACAGCAGGTTTTTTTTTCCTATAATTCGGCTACTTTCACCAGTAAAAAAAGCTTTGTTCACTCACCTTTTGAACGAATATATACTCTCAAAGAAATACACGGAAGTCATTTTACGAAATTAAAAAAACTCCTATCGCCGTTTTGATTACTTCCGACAAGGAAACCTCGTTTCACTATTAGCAGGTGTACGCCGGGTACTTGCCTCTCGCCCCATCGGTGAAAAGGTAGAATAATTAGTAACCGGTTGCTGGTCGGTACACGGCAAATGTTGAATATGAAATGAAGTAGGCTTGTTATGCAAAGCATACTGCATGGTTTTCGGACATTTTAAAATGTCAGAACATCCCTATTAAATGCCCTTTACAACCAATTTACTACTTGTAAAATAATCGCTGAAAGTCCTGCATATCAAACGAATGTCTTTCTGTGCTTTCAGCGCTTTGATTTTTATATAATTGAACCATTATTTTGATTCGCGAAACCAAACGTGAAATGACGGATATAATCAGGTAGTGAGCAAACATCCTTTCAAAGCTTATTTTCAAGAAGGCATAATTTAGAATATGTTTTACGGATATGTATTATGTTTTTCTGCACCTTCTTTACCCTTGGCTTAGAATGGTATCACTGCAGGACTAATGCTTCATTGTATCATGGCTTTCGGCTGAAACTACATAAGAGCAAACTAATCTATTTATAACACACTGATTTGTGCAAGGGGGCGGAGCATATAACTGTACTCTTTCTGAAATAGAGCTTGTTTTCAATAGGATAGTACATGTATAGGTACTTGGCCATAATACAAATCAGATAGTAGACTGTTTCGCCGAACAATTAAGATATATTTCTTGGTAATTTAAGTGCCTAAATACGGTATGTAAACACTGGCTCCACGTCGTTTCGGAGATGAGTTGAAAAAAGAGACTTCTTTTTTCAACTAACTTTCACAACGAGATGGAGCCAGTGTTAACAGGCTCTACATCCAACATTTGAAGCAAATTATAACCTGAAGGTATACGAGTCTTCGCTGCACAAGATCACCAAGCCGCTGAAGTTCTTTCACCTTCCAATCAGAATCTACTGTCTTTGTTTCGCTGTGTATCTGGTATGTATGATTGTTGACTGACCTGTAACTGAAAATGACTCTACTGCAATAATATGTGGAATAAATAAAGCGAAGAGCAACCCTTATCGACAGATGTAAACAGTTTTTATTTTTGAGCACCGTAGCATAGCTTATAGATTATCCTAGCTCTAGTGGTCATCAACATGATGACCAAATCATTTCAAAGCTTTACACTTTATACCTGTATATCCGCACTGACAGCAATTCAGTTAGAAAGCAAATGACTCCTGGCTGACAACTAACCTTATGTTGCTTTTTGAGGTTGTCGTTGACTTGTTGTAAGAGTTCAACGCCTGTTTCATATTTCGATTATTTTAACAGGCAGGTAGTTTACATATGACTCGTTCCTGAATAAAACCAGTACTAGATCCCTATCCTTCTTAAGAAATTGCTAACCTTTTTCACAGTAGCAGGTATTGAAGTCATGGCCCTCGATCACGGCGACGGACATTCAAAAGTAAAAGTTATACACGTGTGTTTACGCGTGGAGTTACCATTACAGTAGTTGGAACGTAACAGTTGTCACACGGGGTGCACGATACACGCACGATGTACGAAGATATATGCACGTTAGACGCAGGTTGCACGTTAGGTAAATACACGATGAGCGATTCAGAACGATATACGATGTACGAAGCGCACGCTTCACGATAAACAGAGAACACGTTATACGATTACTTTGTATCTTACATTTTATTTAAATTTAGATGTTTTTCCAAATCTTTTTTTTTTACTTTTTCATATTCATATAGATTTTTCTCTAACAATTAGTTATACTAAGACCTTTTTATCAGACCGAAGGAATCAGATCAATTATAGTGGTTTCGCACCTTCACAATAGATAAATGAAATAGATAAGTTTCAAAGATCCACGGTTTTCATATAAAAGTGTGTGTCAAATTTGAACACCTGTCGGAGTAACCTTGGCGGGAAATTGATCCCGAGGTGCGAGAAAATGGGCGTAATTAAAGTTAATTGCCATCAAGACTTTTCGTTTAATAAATTTTACATGAAAGTCACTGCATAATATTTAAGACCTTGGCATATAAATGTTAATATATAATATTTTATACTGGATTCTTGTATAGATATTTTCAATGGGTGTACAGTGGGTTGGGTAAATTGACATCAAAGTAAAAAGCTTAAAACGGCGGTTTTGAATGAATCCAGCTTTTGGAACAGGGTTTTGAGGATTTTTAAAGTATTCATGGTTTCGATAATTGTCCGGCCCCTAATTTTGACCAATCTTTTTATAGAAAAATGTTTTGAATCATTTTTTTTCGGTCGGCCAGGAGTGAAATTGTCCCTCTGGAAATCTAAGATTATTCTAAGAAAAGGGCAGATAACTAAGTGCTATGCAATATTTATGTTCTGTGGACAATGGCAATTAATTATATATATAGTTTCATATAATGCTACTTTATATTTAGTTTTTGTGGGCCTATGCTATAGGTGGGGTATTTAAAAAATAAACACATATGAAAAATAACCCTCTAAGAAACAGTGATATTTTCTAGAGTAAAGAAGGTTTTTAAAGTTTTAATATCAATGTAGTTTAGCTCTTGGCACGCAGTTTCATACATATTTAATGTAACCGCTACCATTCTGTTAGACTCAGAACCCCTGTCAAGGTGGGTCGGGTAATTCTATGTCGGGGTAGTAATATAAATTGTTTAAAGCAGTAATGTTGGGTTTGAATTTTAAGTAAAATTAAACAGACCAATTATGCGTTAACAATTTTCTCACCCATTTTGGAATAAAATTTGTTAAACCATTAATGAGCCATTAACAAGTTAAATTTCTTTGCAAAATTATTTTGGACCATCTATTAAATAAAGGAATGGTCCAATTGCATGACATAACTCTCAATCAGAACCCTTGAGAAGACACATCACCCAGCCAAGATCCTACAGTCTCCAGATGCTATTATATAGATATGTAACATATGATTTTATATTGACATACTGATGATGAGGAAGATACAACGAACATCAATGGATGGTTACTTACTGGGAAGAGTAATATGTACTTTCCATATTATCTGATGGCATATTTTACATAAGCAGCTATGAGACTGTAGCATTTAGATGTACACATATTTCAAAATTGGAGTTGTTTACATATACATAACTCTGCTGATATTGTAAAGGGGTAATACGTGCACCATTCATGTAGTAGATAATTGGGGATATTTTTCCTGGAGTACACATGTATCAGTAGCTAATAAATTGATGGAAGACTGACAACAATATATTTATAAAGGGGGGTATACCCTCACATGTTTCAAAAACCTCAATAACTATGAGTCTGCAGAATAGAGCTCCGCAGTGGCAGGATTAAGCTATGATACTCATGTTTTTTTTTTTAGCTATTTTGAATTTAGATATGTAGAAAGATCTAAAAAGATCTATATTTGTTCAAATTTATTTAATCTAGGTATTGAAGGAAACTATCAGAGATTTGGAACAAATTTAATCAACTGGACATAGTTCAAGCACCGCCTCAGCCATACGTACAAGCACAAGGGCCCTTAGATGAATTTCTATAATGGATACAATTTAGAAAACTAACCAGAGGAGATCTATCAGAAGTACTCTATGACTACATGACTACACATATACAACCGGTCTATTTAAACCAGAATAACTGTTTACTTAATAATATATCTGATGTTATTGATGACTTTATTAAGCTATTTAAATACGAACTACACAACATTATAGAGGTGTTCAAAACATAAAACTACTGAAAAATACTGGTGTCACCTGGTATCACTGGCTGTATGGGAAGTCCACATAATTATTTGACATCTTAGACTTTGAAATCTGACTGATTTCTAACAAATTTGTATTCATTTTATAAAAAATGATTAAGGTACTCTTCTAGTGATATTATACTACTGTATATTTAATTAACTAAGCTCTTTGCACAACTTACTACTGAAATGTTATTTATGAAAGTTAAACGTTTTACTTAAACATGGGGTTTCTGTCAGTCTCTTTAGTCAAAATACTAAAATACAATTATTAAGCAAGTGTGAGGGTTCTTGCAAGACGGATACATATTACAAAATGTAATACTCCCTATTTCAAGGTATATTACTCGATTAAAATCAAAAATCATTTTATACTATGTGCTCCCTTCCGAAGCAAGAGGCTGTTATAGTTATACTGGTAAGAAAGATGCAGGTGATCAGATTTAGCAGCTGTTTGGCCAGTCCAAACCCGCAAGGATCTACTGATCATGATCTGCACTTTTAGATAGGTTGATGTTTTATTGAACTGGAAGTAGTAGCAATAGGTTTGTAAGCAGATACCGGCCAACATTTAGATGTAGGAGAGGAATTAGATGTTAAGAGACATAAATCTGAATATTCTAATCAGTATGGGTTCAACAATAGGAATTATCCTCAACCCCCCCCTACCTCCCTCCAACAGATTACAGATTATAGCCAGTGATATTTATTTATGTCACCCGCCACACCATGCTAATTCTGTTATGTGCGAACTATGATAATAATAAGATTGAATTTAATGTGTTGGGGTTGCCAATATAAATCAACACCAACTAACCAGTGAAAAAGCTTGTTTACTACTACAATTAAAATACTTGGGAATTGTTGAATATAAAAAAATGCATGTATGTAAGAATTGTTTAGGATTTTGACTGGTGATCTACAGAAAGGGGCCGGATAGCAACTATTGTAAATTTGGTAACTAAACTTTATCTGTAATATGACAGTCTACTATGTAATTTTCCAACAACCTCTGCACTGATTTGCTTAGGGCTTTACTTTAACTGAAAATATCATAAATAGCGAAACCAACTCCAAGCATACCCATTTGGCTGGGATTTTAGTATCTGTGTGGTAAAAGCTGTGCAGTCAAATAAGCAGTTAGAGATGTTGCAATTTACAGTACACTGGATGCAAACCTGATCAACCTAAAGTATATTATGTCGTACCGACCCATGCTGGTAGGTAGTAAGTTTGAACCCAGCCTTAGGAGTGTTATTGATTTGTGCATTTTGTAATTTGTTGAGTATCCCATTGGACGGCCAAGTCACGCTGAATTGCGACAAAATGTGGTTTTCCAAGTTTCAATTCTCTATGCCATCCATCCAGGATAGTGGTTCGAATCCTTGTATATATTTCTGTTGGTGAGTATGGAATGTCAAAGGGTGACGGCCCCTTAAGCCAGGCACCTTTTGGCTGCACCATCTGCAGTATCATTACTAGATATACCTTTATGAGATGGGAACCATGACATAGTAACTGGTAAGCCTGTGTTATGCATTTATAAAATTAATGAAATTTAATAATGTTTTCAATAACTCTGGTTTGCTTGATTTCATTGAGACAAAAGATGATGTTGAAACTTAAAATATGTAGCACCTTTTTAAGTTTATGATGTAAAACCCAGCCAAATGCAGTACCTATTGCAATCATGTCTGTTGTGCAAATGGCACACTAATTTGCCATTCTGTCTATGATGTTGACATACCTGTTTAGATGGAATCACAACAGCAGAAGCTAGTATACAAGAGTCTGGATTTAAGACCCATCTGTGTTTCTGTAGATGACCATAGTAATTCATATCTGATGTTTCTTTTGAGTTTCTAACTTTGCGAGATGTGTTCACTTTGTGTTCATAGGGCTCTTGTAGCAGGATCTGACAAAATAGCTCTGCCCTAAGACAGCCTTGACCCTCACTCAATATTTGAGAATCTCTTCCTGGCGCCTCAGTATTTTGGGCAGAACCCCATCCTAAAGTTCAAACACGTAGGCAGGAGTGGAGGCCAGCTGGAAGGCTTCATTTCGGATGGCATCGAGCTTTTTGATGAGACTCAAACTAATTAGTCAGTCAAAGACACTGTCCATTTGTCTTTTTCTTTGTGTCAGCAAACGGTTATATTATTCCAATCAAGCAATATAATTCAATTCGGAATTTTTAAAAGGATTACCGGAAACAAGAACGCAACTTTATTTTGTTTGCTTGGACTTTAAATAATTTGTAAAAGTGTAGTTGATTCGTCCAATTATTTTCGACTAACCAAACATCATACCCCCGATATAATGCTTCGGTGCAGGCAAAGGCCTACCTTGTCTGATGCACTTTAGCGAATGCAGTGACAACAGCAGTTTAGATATTGATAAAAGTATGTCCTTTCCGTCCATAAAAAAGAACCTAATTTCGGATATGAGGTGAAAATGTCTTCGACTTGTCCTGGAAGTGTTTCTCGCCCGTAGCTACACTTACAAATGAAATACATTTTTTAATATAATAGTCTATGAATTCAGCATTTTTTTGTGGAGATGTACACGCTTAGTTAAACGACTCACTATTGAATACACCATCGAATCGTGTACCGTAAAGGCTTGTCGTGCATCGTTCATCGGGAATCGTATATCGTGTATAGTATATGGTGCGCATTGCACGATGAATGATACGATACGATACCCGATATTCGATTAACAAAATACACGATGAGTGCGCATGTTATACGCACGATATACGCAAATTTTGACAACTGTTACGTTCCGACATCTGTATCTGCTCGATACATATATTTTAGATGTATAGTAAATTCTATATGTGACAACTGATAAATTGTAAGGGAAAGTGTTAAACAAGGATTAACTCACGTCTCATCTTTTGGGGATATGAACACTTTATTGAAGCGAGGTGTAAGATCAAACAAAAGCACGATAAAAACTGTCGCGACAATTAGCCCATTTGTCCATTTGTCGTTCTTCATACTGTAAGTAAATGTGCACGTACAAATAAAAAATCAAACACGATCGCTCACCAGTGATAACTAGTGCACTTACCTAAGGAAGTTTATTGTTGCTAAAAAAAATATTTATACTAATTTATTTATTTTCGATTGCGAAAAACTGACAACTAAGATAAATCGCTCTCGAAACTCATTTCAGATGGAATCAATATCGGAGAGAAAGAGGCAGTGTGGAATTATTTGATCCTTGCCTAAAGATACTACCGACATGGATATTGTAGGGATCCAACCCGAGACCCTTCGATCCTGAAGCGAACGAGCTACCACAGCGTCACGGCGGCTCCACAGGAAAAAACGACTCAGTAGTTCCTAAGGAAGTCACTGGTGGCTAGGAAAAGTCACTGGTTACTAGTCGAAATCACTGGTTGCTAGGGAAATAAGGTGTTGCTTAGGAAGTCAATGGTTGCTTAAGAAGTCATATGTTCCTAAGGGAATCAATGGTTACTAAGGAAGTCACTTGTTTCAAGAGGAAGTCACGTGCTGCTAAGGGAGTCATTGGTTGCTTTGTAAGTAGCTGGTTTCTATGGGATCTCATTGGAAGCTAGGTTTTCTATAACTCTATATACAGACAAGGGGTCACTTTTACCCGGGGTCATGAAGGCAACTAGACAGGGATGCATTCTAAATATCTAAGCTATTTTTGTTTAAAGTTTTTCTAAGTCTAGGTAAAGCAATGGACCCAGGCAGGGCCAATATTGACCCAATTCAATATTTGAACACTCTTGGTAGAGGTCCACTAGACAAAACTACATACGAAACATCTAAGCTCTATACCTTATTTTGCAGAAGAAGTTATTCCTATATCAAGTTACCCATGTGCATGGTCAATTTAGACCCTAGGGGTATGATTTGGACAAACTTTGTAGAGGTCTACTAGACATTGATACAAGCAAAATATTTAAGCTATATGCCTTGTGGTTTCTGAGAAGAAGAGTTTTAAAGTCTATATGAAAATCAGTGATCCCCTGGGCTTGGTCAGTTTTGAACCCAAAGTCAAGATTTGAACACACTTCGAAGAGGTCCACGAGACAATGTAACACACAAAATATCTAAGCTCTGGGTTTAGGAGAAGAAAATTTTTAAATGTTTGTCAAAATATGTTTATGTTACTCAAGTGATTAACTGGACTGAGCCCATATATATATATATATTTTTTTTGTACTTTGTTTTTAGTGTTTCAGATAGTTACATATATTGCTAGTGTCAATAAATGTTTCCCCTTGCCGGTTTTAAGAAAGTCAAAGCTGTTTGTCTTACCCAATGGGTAATACTCTTGTCTTATATAGAATATATGTAGCGCAAAACAACAACAACAATTCTTCATGTAAATATAAGATCATTAAGAAACAAATTGGAATTCATTAAAGATAACATGCTTGATTTTGGCATAATGTGTTTCACCGAAACACACCTCACACAAATATAGAAAATGACCAATTATTATTCGAAGGCGGTCTTTAAAACTGGCTTGAGTGTAGGTAATTTCCTTATTGACTTAATTAAGCTCATAAAATAAATTCAAAAACGTTTTCCTAGCGTTTGCAGTGTTGTCTGAAGACAAACACCAGCCTAAATTTCACCTTAAACACGGTGTGCACTGAAAAAGAACCTCCATATACATTGTCGTATACGTGACACAGATGGGATTTTCCGTGGTACGGGAGGGACATATCAAAATGGCGGACGGAAATGACGGTCGATGTTTTACTTATTTGGTGCCTTTATGTTCACAAATTTGATGATACTGAAATAGAAAACATCCCAACGTATTCCACTATAGGTCATAACGCAAGTACATGTACTTTAATGTTTGTCCTAAAGAAAGCCTGTAAACATTGCAGTTTACAAAAATGAAAAACGAAGTGAGGCCGACACATTTTCTGGATCGTACTTTCTTATGTGCTTGCTGCTCGACCCAGATATTGTGTGTCGTGATTTAAAAAGTAACCTTTTCTCATCACTGACTCTCATTTTAACTCTGGCAAGTCAACAATGAAAGAAAATCAAGTACGTTCGATTTCGAGACAACACGCGTGGGACCGTAAAATATGGTTAAAAAATAGCTCCACCTGGGACATTACGGTTGATTTGTACCATGATGGGACGCAACTTCTGCAAGTGTAAAATACTGAATTCAAATGAATGTGCAGTATAAAACAGTCTTGTTGAAGCAATAAGTATGCATAATCCGAGGTAGCAAGCGTCTTGGTATAATTCACCGATAAACATGCCACCTTTCTTTCATTGTAAGGTTTTTTAATGTTGTGCGATGCATTAATTTAATCTTTCAATTGATATAATTATGCAAAGTGGCGGCCCGAACTAGAGTTCTATTATTCATCATTCAGTTGCATTAGTATTTTTTGTTTCAACAGAAAACTACCAAATATGTTACTGAAATAGTTTTCGGTAGCATTCCACGGGCTAGAAAAGTAAGCGCTGCTGATACAACAAAAATGCTTAGTGGAAATCTTGTTTTTTTCCACCACTTTTTAATTTAATTTACCTTCCAGGAAATTTCCAGCCGTTTGATTGGCCATTGATTCGTAAATAGAAAATGATATTAACAGACAAGCCAATATAAACTAGGCATACCCCGTCATTGTACCCTAAGTTAAATTTGTTCGAAATTGTAGGGTACGCAATACCGGCTCTGATTAAGAAAATTAGTGGTACGTGTATCTACGGAGCATTGATTGAGAAGAATAATTAGGTCATAAGAAAGATAAAAACAATTTAAGGAATGTATATGAAACGATTTATTAACATTTCAAAATAAAAACCTGCATTCGTAGGAACAAATTTTGCCTTTTCGCAAAACAAGATGGTGAAATGTAAGTTCAATATTCTATAGTAATAATGACGTTGTTTGGTGACGTCACAAAGTACCACTGAGGTATCATAAGAACATTTGAAGGTATGTTTATGTTCAGCCGATAAATGAATTAAAAATGAACAGAATCCTTGAGAATTCATGAAAGAAATGGGTAATAAAATTGTTATTTGGTGTTTACGTGTACATGTATTCTTCACGTTACCAGACGACTCTTAACTTGTCACATTTTGTCATTAACAGGACAATAACCCTAGATTGACTTGTGCAACTGACTGTTTATCAAAGTTGACCGATATTTCATGGCTAAAAACCCTCACAGCAAGTTTTGTGATGAGAGTGTGAAAGTTAAGAAGCTGACAACTTTGTCGACGTCGCCCGACTCCCTGCCGGCCGCAGGTGATCCCATATTACGGCTTATAAAATTGATGCAGATCACATATTTGACAAACTACCTTATTTTGACACTTTATGAATTATATTAGCTGTTACGATGCTTTATTTTGAATAAAATTTATTCAAATAATAGAACGTTTTATGCACTGTTTTCCGTAAAACTCACGCAGATTCTTGACTATATAAAAAAAAGCATCAGGTTCATGTAATAGAGCGTCCATGCAACGTGATCGTATGTCAAATCAAGACGTCATCAGTTTATACAAACACCATGCAAACAATTCCTATTTTTTAATTTAACTTCTTACACGGGTCGTAATTTTGGGGTCTTTCATCAAGACAGAAAGAGTATAGAAACATTTACAACGCGCAACATTAAACCGATTCTGAACTTGGTTTGTTGACCTTGGCGGCCACCACTTTGTCAATGCATATATTATGTATCATTCGGAATACAAATTATTGCAATAACGTTCTGCAAGATGTCCGTGAAGTTAAACTGCCGGTTACCAGTTGTCGGTTGCCAATTCAATGCAGAATAAATTTGCAACTGGCAAAAAACTGAATAATTTGTTAATTGGCAGCTGGCTACCAATTTCACACCCAAGATGAAAATTCAACTTCACTTGCAAATAGCCAATTCGTACAATATCGCAAATCGGCACCTGGCAACTGGTACCCAGATACCAATTCGACTTGTTTGTTCGTTTTGTCCTCGTGTGTTTGCTTTGTATGCTAGTGTGTGTTGGTAGTGTGTGTGTGTGTGTGTGTGTGTGTGTGTGTGTGTGTGTGTGTGTGTGTGTGTGTGTGTGTGTGTGTGTGTGTGTGTGTGTGTGTGTGTGTGTGTGTGTGTGTGTGTGTGTGTGTGTGTGTGTGTGTGTGTGTGTGTGTGTGTGTGTGTGTGTGTGTGTGTGTGTGTGTGTGTGTGTGTGTGTGTGTGTGTGTGTGTGTGTGTGTGTGTGTGTGTGTGTGTGTGTGTGTGTGTGTGTGTGTGTGTGTGTGTGTGTGTGTGTGTGTGTGTGTGTGGCCACAATTGACAACTGGCAGCTAAATGTCAATTCTATGAGTGTCACGAATCGCTAATAAAAAATGACTTTGCAACTGGAAACTGGCAACCAAATGCAAATTAGTTAAACCTCACATACACGCAACTTGTAACTGGCAGCTAATTGCCAAATCAGCTTGTGTCTGTTATTGTGAGAATAAATTCGTTCAACCTCTAATATTGGCATCTGGCAACTGGTAGCCATATTCCAATTTGATTTTATGTTAAATTCTGAATAAAAGGTGAATTAGCAACTGGCAACCAAATTCATACTCCTGATGTAAATTCAACTTCACATGCAAATAGCTGGTTCGTTCAACCTTGCGAATTGGCTACTGTCAGTCAAATGCTAAGCAGGTAAACTTTGCAAATTGGCAACTGGCAACGGGCAATCATATACATGTGTCACAATTTGTAAATAAAAAGTGAATTGGCAACTGTAAAGTGGCAGCCGTATGCCAAATCGACTTGTGTGTGTTATTGTGAATATAAAGTATATTGGAAAATTGCAACTGGAAACTGGCAACCAGATACCAATTCGTTAAACCTTACAAGCTGGTATCTTGCAACTGGCAGCCAGATGTTAATCAACTTGTGTCTGTTATTGTGAATAGAAATTGAATCGGCAACTGGCAGCAAATGTGTTCAACCTCGTGAATCGGCATCTGGCAACTGGTAGCCATATGCCAATTCGATTTTTTTGTTAAGTTCTGAAAAAAAGGCGAATAAGCATCTGGCAACTTTCAACCAATTTAATACGCCATATGCCAAATCAACTTCATTTGCAAATAGCCAATTCGTTCAACATGGCAGCCAAGTGCCAAGTGGTTTAACCGCGCAAATTGGCAATTGGTAACTGGCAGCCATATGCAAATTAAACTTGTGTCACCAATTGTAAACAAAACGTGAAATGGCAACTGGCAACTGGAAGATATCTGTGATGTTAGCTTCCAGTTGCCTGTTGCCAATTCAATGCCAATTCAATTGGCAAGTGGTAACTGGCAGTCAACTTCCAACTCTAGATGTCTATTCGTTTAACCTCGCAAATTGACAACTTGCAACTGGCAGCCAGATGCCAATTCGACTTGTGTCATCAATTGTCAAAAAAAAATGAATTGGTAACTTTCAACTTGCAGCTAGGTGCCAATTCAATCTTTGTCATCAATAGTGAATAATAAGTGAATTGGCAACTGGTAACTGGCAGTCATACTCCGATTTGTTTAACCTCGTGATTTGGAAACTTGCAGCCAGATGCGAGTTTGACTTTCACTAAAGTTATTGATGATAATATAATTGGCAACTGGAAGCCAGATGCTAGCTCGTAAAACTTTGCGAATTTCTAACTGACAGCCAGGTGACAATTCGTCCTGAGTCACGAATTGTGAATCATAAGTAAATTTGCAACTGACAGCCAGCTGCCAATTCGACTTTTGTGATCAATTGTGAATAATGAATGAATTTGCAATAGGCAGCCAAATGCCAATATGTTTCACTTCGCAAATTGTCAACTGGCAATTGGCAACCAGATTCTAATCCGACTTGTGTCAGAATTGTCAATAGAAAATGAATTGATAACTGGTAGATATATGCCATTTTAACCTCGCGAATAAAGTAATTAAGCGAATTAGCATATTATACAATCTCTATGACATAAAACACAACTGCTTTCAGTTTTTAAGAAGACAAATATGTGAAGATCGTTCGTGCAATGTGACCAGTCTGGTTATGCACTAACCCCGAACGAATTCGAGTACGAAATAAACTGAACCAAACTAAAGATTAACATATGGGGATCAGTTATCATGTGTTTGGTGCTTTGAAAGATATCTCTCACAAATATATTTTGAACGACATATCTTATCTTTTCAATTTCAGATATATCTCTATTGCATAACAAGCTATATTTCAAAAAGAGATATCTCTTCTACTTACAGAGGAATGTCTGTAACTGTAAAATATGTATCTGTTCCTTTGAGAATATCTCTGTAGCTTTATGAGATATCTCTCAAAAAAAAAGAGAAATCTATAAAACGATGTTAAACAGATATCTTTTATTCGGTTTAATAAATATTTCTGAAAGTTTAGGAGTTATATTTCTATGCTACAAAGATATCTCTCAGCATGAAAAAGTTATATCTGTTGAAACGAAGTATATCTTATTGTAATTAGAGATATATCTCTTTTTGAAATAAAGAGTAAAATTGCTTGCCACTGATTATGAACAAAGGGAGACATTTTACGTCTGTCACGTTAAAAAAACGCTACGGTTTGTGACATGTGATCATTTTGGTATTGATATATTCATTGAATATACAAGTTTGAAGGGATTGGTTATTATTTACAATTCTTGCTTATTATATCAGTTCTATATATATACTTATTTTTGTAATCTATTATGTCTTCCACTATTGATTTGGTGCTGTCTGTATGTCTGTTAATCTGCCTGTCACAAAGTTTGTCCGCGCAAGTCCTCCTACGCGTCAGAATGGAATTTACTGCAACTTTGTAGAAATATTTAGTACAAAGTGTAATTTATACGAATTTAGTTTAATTCGATTACGGAGAAAGCTCAGTAGCTTATTGAATTGCTCTCGAACACTGATGTCATCACGCTCGCGTGAGAGAGGCAGCGACATTTTCATCGCTGCTACCAATTTGCAGCTGGGTGGACTGAGCCACGTGTGGCATCAGTGTATTTGCCCAATGACACACCTCGGAGGTGAACGCCCTAACAACCGCGCAACTCCTCTTACTCCGTAAGACGGATTTCAACCAAACATCACATGAATGATCGGTACCACGCCTAGAGTGCGAAATAATGTATTGTTTATATGGGTGCATTAACTGTTAAGAATTCACTGCTTTAACACTACGACTACCACTATTTAAATGCCTGGCACAATTTACAAATTTACCTACTTTTGTTTATACATTTGCTTTTAGATGTGTATTGACAATGCAGTTGGACAAAGCAAATGAACTGTGTGCTTGGTATGCAATATTGCTTAATTTAATGAGTAAGATTGCATGTCTTACTAAACAAACAAAACAGGTTAAGTATGTTCAATTTATGTGCCGTCAATTTATAATTAACAAATATACAGACACCTAATTTGTAACCAACACACTTGCATAAAACAAGTATCTTTTGTTAGGGTTGTATAAACAAGTATTCTAGAATAATGTGATGAAAATAGAGAGAGAAACTGAATAGCAGACTGTAACTGATTAAACTTCATGGGTAGTAAGAGTAATCACTTTAAGTTCTAACTTGCTAACATAGCTCAGTAACCCATTCTCTAGATGTAATAAACCTGAATGGTTTTATTTTTTAGTGAAGTCATAGTTTTATCAAACTGATTCTAAAACATAATTTTGAAAGTTAACCAGTAAGCTACCTTACTTATATCTAAGAAACATCTCCAAGTTTGAAAACACTGTGTGGTTATTTCTCAATAACTCCAACTTACTTTTTAATCTGTAGCTCCAGCTAGTCCATGCAATACTGAAGTAAGTGCAGTTAAACGAAACCATTTATTTGAAATTTGAATACTGTTATACTTTCTTTCTAAAATCAATTAAAGCATTATTCTATTGAATCAAAGTGCAAATAAATGTAATCTTATGCACATGTAACAGGGAATGTTTTAACCTCAGGTGTACATGAGAGTATTAAGTGTATAGTGAAATGGAAAGATTACTGGAAAAATGGGACAAATTACAGACACTGGTTGACAGTCATCCCAAAGTGGTCACAATATATCATAAATTTATAGAGGATTGTGAAAGAGATTTTTTGGTTGGAAGTCATTTCTTGAAAACCATTCTAAGCCAGTCAAACAGTTACTGAAAATAGTACCATTATTTATCGAGTTAAACTGAGTCAGATGTTGTAACCTGAAAGGATTATATTAATTCTGGAGATTTCAAACTCTAGTTGTATTAAAGCAAATACCTAAAAATAGATGTAATGCCTTGGGTGTACTAATGCAATAAGTCAGTAGTATCTGTTTGAGCAGATTTTGTGAGTTCTTTTTATGTCTAACATGGAAGAAATACTTAGCTTTTATGTCCCCCCTACCATGGGGAGATATATTGTTATTGCCCTGTGTGTCTGTCTCTCACAATTCTGTTTCCTGTCGCGGCTCAAGGAAGAGACGCCACCCCAACTCGAGTCAAAAGTTTTTATCACTTACGTTGAGCGTAAATTATGGTAAATTTATTCCAAAACAAGGAATGGTTGCCCTTTTGAATGATACCAGTTTCAAAGTTTTCTATCGCGAAATGAATAAAAAACTTCACATTGTAAAAATGAGTCAAAATAATCGCCAGTTTCCGACATTTGTTTTACATATATATATTTTTATCTTAAACCTGGAGAATTCTAGACAAGCCACAATTCAAATCCTACATGCATTCAATGCGCATATGTACAGTTGTTCTTGTGGAACAGATATTCTTTTTATCTTCAAGCGTTTTTTGAAATGCAAATGCTCGAAGTTGGTCAGTCGAAACGGCATGTAAGATTTCTACCCCGTGCCGTTTACGTGAACATGTTTTTCAGAGCATATTGTAAAAGTTTAAAACGTCAAATACACTTCGCGGACAGAAACAGAACTAACCTTTCATAGTGTACTCCAAGATTTATCCTTTAATCATTAATGTCTTAACAACGTTTTAGCTTTGCATTTCTGTTGCTCGGCTGAACAAAGAATAAAGAATTGGTGTCGTCATTACACAGTGTTTCTCGGAAAACGAGTAGCTTCACGATGTACAGTAAAACTCGATAGCTTAAAGTCGAGCGGGCCAAAATATGAAAATATTATTAAATTATATTTCAAATTGTTTATGAAAATATTATTAAATTATATTTCAAATTGTTTACAAATGTAATTAATGCAATATTAATTTAATTTCTTCACACACACAAAAAAATGAAACCCGTAAACTGATTTTATCTTAACTTTCGTCTCATTGAATCAATGATGGAAAAATGTCAGCTGAAATATCACACATTTCTAAGCCGGAGGGGTCTGGAAAGGCCAGGCGATCCATGCATCACGAGTCACACGTGCGAATTCAGTAAATTCGGCCTTAAACGAAGTGTCGTTACCATTGAGAACACTGAAGACAGTATGTGTTTGGCACATATATTCAGATGAGGTCTATACAGCCGTGACCACAACATTTTCTATTTGTTAAGCAGCAGCAGCAGCAGCAGCAGCAGCAGCAGCAGCAGCAGCAGGAGAAAGACAACAAAATACTGCAAAAAAGTATTTCCAAGAGATTCCGAACATTTTATGCCAACATGGTCCACTTCAATACCAACATGGTCAACATGGATACGTCGGTACAAAAGTACTGCCGAGTCTCCAGACAAGTGTCGCCAAATTGATGTCGGTAGAGGCACTCACGCCTTTAAAAAACGGAGAAGGAATTTCCCTTGATGAGTGTATAAAAGAGAGCGTATCTTGTGCCAGTCGTCAGTCGTCATCAGACGGCCGTCAGAAGTACCCAGTCATAAGACGTACCCAGTCATGAGACAGTCATCAGATATACCTTTGGCATTGGTACCTTTACTCAGACACCAGCAGCAGTAGCGACGAGAAGAAAAAATCTTAAGGAAGATAAAAAGCACATACTTTCCCTGTCAAGAAAAAGAAACAACAACAACAACAGCAGCAGCAATGCCACCAGTCCAAGACAGAGACCAAGACAGAGCCTGAGCCTGGAGCCTGAGCCTGAAGCTCAGTCCAAGAAGACACCGCCTACCTTATTTGAGATAGAGCCACGTACAAGCCGCCAGTATCGAACGTTCAAAACCCAGAGTCAAGTGTAAGATGTTATGTTTAAGAAATACAGTCGTTCTTTTGAAACTATAAAAATCTTATTTCTTGAGCTTGGTGGAGGCACTGGAGAAAGAGCAATGCCAGGTACAGTCAAGAGTTCAAGTGCGAATCACTATTTACCATCCAGGGTTAAATTTTGGTATTCACATTCCGTTCGATCATGCCGGGAACATCACATGGGACCGATTGCTTGGCGAGTGTGAACGTGTGGTGCAAATAAATCAAGACTTCAAGATCCAAGATGAGGCATGTCAGCTGAAAAAACACATTTCTAAGCCGGAGGGGTCAGGAAATGCCAGACGATCCATGCATTACGGGTCACGTGAGTATTCAACAGATGACCCGCCTCAAAACGAAGTGTCGTTACCATTGAGAACACTGAAGACAGTATGTGTTTGGCTCGAACAATTGTGGTGGGGATGTGTCATGCGAACACACAAGGCACGGCCGAATGGCAAAATCGATGGAACTTGAATCGACAGTCTTAGTTACAGAGGAGAGAAGTTCAAGCATTACTGGATCAATTGGGGATCGGATATGACCAATCTTGTGGTGTGAATAAATGCAAGACCATTCAAGAGTTTGTATCCTGCATATGTGATCAAGATCCATCCACAACATGCGAAAAGTGAATTATTATTTAAAGTATGACCCGAGATAGCAAGGTGATTCACATGTACCACCATCACGATCATTTTAACTGCATCGTGTCCATGACAGGCTTTGCCGGAGTGAGCTATTATTGCGAATACCGCTGTGGGATATAACAGCAAGGAAAACCACCGTTGTTCAAACATGTGCATGTGCTATGCATCACAGATCTGTGAACAGGTCGGAAGAGGAATTTTCTGCAATACCGGTGGACGATGGTTCTGAAGCCTTACCTGCTATAAAAACATAGGACGCTTCAAGGAAAAGTCAAGAAGACCATCTATCAATCCGTGTACAAATGTCCCCATTGTACATGGAAGGTAGTGAGTAACAAGCTTCATCTGTGTGCGAAGAATTGTAAATTGTGTCATAGATTGTTATGCCTGACCACGATTGCTTCATCCCTACATACCATTCGCCGGAGAGAGGAAACAAACCACCACCCATGGTGCCGTTCATTTGTTACGATTTTGAATGCCGATTGATACGGGTGAACACATTCCAAATGTTTGTGTAGCCCAACGAGCCTGTGAAGGCTGCATACGCAAGCCAGTGAGTGAACCTTGCCTCTGGTGTGATCAAATGCCGGGAAACGTGACACTGTGTTCAGAGGGGATCAGACCTTAGTTCAATATTGCACTTGGTTGTTTGACCCCATCCAACCGTGGTGCAACCGCCGTAGTGCACAACGCACAAGGCTATGATGGTTGTTCATTTTGAGACATGTGGTGATAAATGGCACAAAGAAACCAGATACCATTATAAATGTAAGTAAGATCTTACTAATGAAATTGTATGGAATTTGATTCACTGGTTCACTCAGCTACTTGAGCATGTCCACTTTCCGCCTTCCCTAAGACGTTTGGGCTCACAGAAATGGCAAAAGGCTGGTTTCCTTTCTGGGCCAACACGGCAGAGTTCCGGAACTACGTGGGATCTTTGTTACCACTGGAGTACTATAAACCCGTCAGAATGAAACCTGAACAGCGAAAGGTCTTCCGGGCATGTGTACCAGAACATAGCCAAGATGTCTTTGATTTTCAAAAAAGAAATGGAATCCTACTGCCGATCGGAGGTGGACATTTTGAGCTAGGTGCGGGAGTTTCGCCATTGTTTTTGGCGGTGATGGGATGATTCGTTCACTGAAGCGACAACAATGGCTCAAGCCTGTAATAAAGCTTGGCAAAAAGAGACTATATGCCTTCCAACAGTCTGGGGATCATACCGATGGTGTCTATCCCACGAAGGTCGGGGTACGATCAAAGCCAGACGATGGGATCCAGTTATTGGCTATCAAGAGGGTCATTCTATTCACCATGCCCTCAACAGACAGAGAAGAAGGAGAACCAGTTTTTAGTACTGTTACCAGTACTAGTTTAGGTACTGTTACCAGTTTAGGGAGGCTGCGTTTTTGGTACGTGACGTTCCCTTGTCTGATATTATTTTTGTTTTTTTGCACTCAAAACGATGGCACTGCTTTACCAGGAACGGAGCAAAGGGACCACAAATCACATAAGACGAGAGTAGCTGTATTCACTTTGTGACTGTCGTTTGACAGTACTGGATAAACACTCCTGTTAACCAACATGTGCTAAACCAACTTTATCCGCCAAATGGACGAGATTCAACCCAGAGTAGCTTTGTATGGAGGAGGACGAACAGATGCCGTCCGGCTGTACAATGAGGTCACTGAAATCAAGAGATCAACTATTCCGACTTTGGTTCATTGTATCCGTATGAGAACAAGTACGGAGAGTACCCTCTAGGCCACCCACGCTTAATCAGTGCAAGAAGCATTCAAAGTGGAGGCTATTCGAGATCAACCGTGGTTTGATTGAGTGTCCAGTATTTCCACCCCAAGATCTATGGATGCCTGCACTCGGTATATTATAAACCACAAGATAGTGTTTCACTTTATGTCCCTTCCTGTGCTGAACAAGAATGCTGTGTGTGTGTACCCTACCGTATCAAGTTTGACTTTACGCCGTGCTAGAACGCCTGGGCGATCGTGTGCTTGTATTTTGGTACAGACAGCTATCTGTACTATACGATCTGAACAGTACAACATTCCTGGTGTGGACAGTCGGACTGGGTCAGTGGACCGATGAGGTTCCAAACGGACACGTGCTAAGTTTGTTGGACTGGGGCCCTAGCAATTATGGCTATGAATACATAGAAAATGGAGAGACATACAAAAGTCAAAGGTATTATCCTGATTACGATACCGCAAAGTCTCATGGGATCGTAAAATGACCAGTGAAACCTAGACTAAAACCTTTCGATTAGTGTATACTAAATGTGTGTGGTGGAGGGACTGTAAGACGGTGCCTTACGGTTAAGCTCATCCATTCCTTGGAGGTGAACCATGAAAACGTATAACCTCCAGCTCTAGCACAGCGAGTGTTTCGTGATTGTGTAGAAGAACCATGGATCTCTTTGAACACATCATATACTTTAAACTGTAAAGAGTCGCACTGGAGTTATGTGTCGTTACGGGTATGCACCTTATTAGAGATGTTTGAACCCTTTAAAGGGTCGAGCATAACAGTGGCGAACAGGAAGTTCAACTAATCTGGTGGTCATTTATCTGACGGCATGGAGCTTACAAGCGTTCTCAAGGACTGGAACAAAGGAGGACAATGCTATTCACGCCTCTGGTCATGACTGGGCAGGTATGGTTTAGCGTGATCAACTGACTCAACAGGAGCAAAAGTGGATTCAGTGGTGTTATGATATAGATTTCAGGTAGTACTTTCATTTCGCCGTCATGGAGCAGATAATCAGACGCATTTTCGTCAAGAGCAGAAGCAGACGCGTTTTTGAGGTGCCTGTCTACAGAAGAGGATTGGTCTATGCTTTTTATAGTGATAACACCCGTACAAAACCGAATGCAACATGGCTTTATATTTCACAGCTGTTGGAGATGAAAGCGAGATTACGGGACTAATTTCAGGACGTCTTTCGCTATATTCAAGTATGCTGACAGTGACGTGCATCGACATATTCTACCTTGGACAGAGAAAGATTGACTTAGCGAAGTCACGGATAACTGGGCATAATTGTATTTTTTGTCAAAGATATAGACATTATAGACATATATATGTGATTTGTTTTAAATGTACACACAACTATGATGATATTACACTGTTAAATGTTATACTGTTTCACTGTTACACATGTTGCCTATATGTTACAAAAAGATGTTTCAAAGATGTTACCTAGGTTTATGTTTGTTTCATGACACATGAAATTAAAAAAAAAAAGTGACCTAAAAGCCATTGGATTGTCATTATACTTTGTCCTCATGAGAGCACATTACTGTTTCAACACCCTTGTTTTAGGCCCTAGTGGGTCGGGTAAAACCCAAGTTGTCAAGCGGTTATTGAATTATAAGGAAGATATATTTAATATCATTCCTGTGCAAGTGGTCTGGTGTTACTAAGAACGGTAATCCGCGTACGCTCTGCAAAAGACAGTTCACCTTCGATCAAATTTATCGTAGGCATTCCTGATGACTAAGAAGACCGGGTGAGTGATGTTTTCTTGCCTCATTTGATAATATTTGACGATGCTGGGCGATAAGATGAAGAAAAAGTCATGCTATGGTTTACAATGAAAAGGACACCATCGGAATGCGAGCATGATTTATATCACACAAAACATGTTTCAACAATCGAAAGCCAGTCGTAGTCCGAGTTTCTGATTGCCGATTATATGATTTTGTTTCAAAACACCAGAAACAAAGGTCATGATCTTTGGGTTAGGAGCGTCAGATTCAGTCACCCATATTTGCTATCGGCCTACCAAGATGCCATCTCGAGACCTCATGGTTATTTACCGATTGATTTTCATCCTAAAACACCAGACACGTATCGGCTACGCACCGACCTGTTTCATCATTGCAGGACAGGGAAGGAGCATGGTCCTGTGGTGTACACAGGATAAAAGGGGTGGACTGACTTGGAATGGGTCATTTAGGTTGATTCACGATTAAGTGAAAGGCATTACCGAAAAAGGCACGGAAAGCCGTGATTGAACAATTTCCGGAAGCGCTCAGTCTGTAATACGATCCTCGCATACAGACAACAGTTAGCAGCAAGCCGCTGGCTTAGAAGATATAATCCGATGGTTAACCCTGGCAGCCAGCGTGATTATGCAAAAAGAAAATTCACTTGCCAAAACAAACTATGAACGTTATGGAAAAACACCCGGAGGCTATGATACAGTTAGCCGAGAATCCGGTAGATGCAAAACACAAAAACGCCAACA
>JAFMSR010000778.1:0-41318 GCA_022818135.1 Saxidomus purpurata | reverse complement strand
TTTTTTTTTTTTTGAATTGTCAAACGACAACTCGTTTATTAACAATAACAGTACATATATACAATAACAAGAAGATCATGACATGTATAGGAAGATAATTAAAATATTGTTCTATCGTTTATGTATGAGACGTTTTATCTAATTTTCTTCTAAAATGAATGTGTATTACTAAGATTTTTAACAAAAATTTGTCAACTGTTTCAAAAATTTTAACAGAAAAATCTGTTTCTGGTTAACACTGTCTAAGTATTTAGTTGTTATTAAAATGTCGTAATATAGTGTTTTTACCATATTTATGAATTTCTTTCGGCGATCACTCAAGAAATAGGTTTTATAAATGCAGTATGATATTAAACAAAGTAATATATTGATACCTTGGTAATCTTTTTGTTCAATTTTATAACCAACTACAATACTTTCCATATTTCTAAATGATTTTGAAATTCCGCATTTTCTAAAAGCTTCGTATATGATTTTCCAAAAATCGGAAAGATAACCACAGTATAGGAAAAAATGCTCATTATCCTCTATGGAATTACAATGAAAACATAATAGGCATAGCTGAAACTTTTAGGCTAAGTTTTTATTTCTTGCGGGCCCCAAAAGGGTAACCCCATTTATTATCCCGGTCCACTGGTTTAATGGGGTCCGAGAGCCATCCCCCACTAACCTTAAAATATGTACATTACATTTAATATTAAATTTTTTAGATTCAAAATCACAATACATGTATAACATTGAACAAAACTTTCGTCGTTATATATTTACCAGAACAAGTCGTAAAAATGAGGATAATTTTAGGTTGGGACCTTTTTATAGGAGAAAAAAGAGATAAAAGTAGACAGTAGGTAAAGTTATAATACTTCCAAGGAAGTAATTTATGTTTTGGAGGTTATTTAGTCGGACATCAGTTATAGGGTATGCCCCTTTAAGGTCTTAATGACTGTAACGTGAAGAAATAAAAAATCACCTCGGAGATGAGGCCCCAGTAGGGTGGTGAAATTTAAAAAAAATCTCAAACAGACAGACCAATACGATTTCCAGTTGTTCGTTTCAGCTATTTGCTTCATTTGACGGGGGATATGAATTCACTGAATTTGCTTGTTTGGGTTTGAATAAGAAATTTGTAACCAGTTATTTATTCCTTATTCAACTTTTTCTTTTAATTTCATAAATGCTCTTTGTAATAGCTTAAATTAGGTTTGCTTTGTATCAAATCTCTTAAATACTGGTAATGTGACAGAATCACGACGAAAATGTCCAAGTCACCGCCGATTTTTCTTCTGTTTCTCTTTCAGGTTTTGAATAAGGAAATAGTAACCAGTTACTTATTCCAAATTCGACATTTCTTCATTTTTTCCAGTTGCTCTTTATAATAGCTAAATATTACGTTTGCTGTGCCTTTAAACTGTGCAATATTGCTAAAGTGAAACAATGACAATAGCATTGTCCGTGGCACCGCTTCTGTTACTTATTCAGATTTTGGATAAAGAATAAGTATCAGTTACTTATTCCTTATTCGACGTTTTTCTTTTTTTTTCAAAAACACTTTTTATAATAGCTCAACAGTAGGTTCGATTGGCCTTAAAATTGTGAAATATTGGTAATGTGAACGAATGACGACGATATTGTCCCTGTCACCGCCGGTATTTCTTCCGTTACAATATCCATCGAAATATAGGAACAAATGTAGTTTATTAATTGAAATCACATTATTATTTAAATACTCATCTACAGAAGAATAAAGACTCCGAGCATTCGTAACGTGGATTATTTGTTTTTCTTTAAAACGCCGGTTTTTTTAATCAACCTGATGTCGCTGATAATTAAAAGTTTGAGCCTTACTGTGACCTCATCAGTAAAGGTACATGCATTGTAGCGGAGTTAACATGTAGCTATTTCATAAAACTCCACAAACATGTATCACATGTTGATAAAGTGTCACCACATGGTCAGTATAGTTAATAAAATGTATCAAATTCTGGGGGGGGGGGATTTAAGCCTTATTTTCTAAATCTGGTCAGAAGTCATACGATGGAGCCTTCCTTTGACCTCATCCGTTAAACTATAAACTTGGTTGAGGTCTTACATTGTAGCTATGACAAAGAACTACATGTGCATATACCATATGTTAACATATGGTCACCACAGGGGTCAAAGTAGTTAAAAACATACCAACTAGGTGATAAATTCTTCGAGGTCTGAGCAATGGTCAAATGTTTGAGCCTTACTGTGTTCTCGTTAGTCAAGGCACATGAATGGTTGGACTGTCAGCATGTCGCTATTACATAGAACGACACATATATGTATTATATGATAATATAGGGTCACCACAGGGGTGGTAATAGTTAAAAATATATCAATTGTGGGGGGGAATTTAAACCTTGTTCTCTAAATTTGGTCAGAGAAATGTAATTAGTCAAGATACATACATGGCTGTGGTCTTAAATCAAAGCTTTGACATTGTTCTACATTCACATGTAACATATGTAAATATAGTGTCACAACAGGGTTCAAAACAGTTAAACACACATCACATTTCGGGAAAGTTTTAGACTTTTTTTTCTAAATCTGGTCAGTGGTCAAAGTTTTGCGCCTTCCAGTGACCTCATTCGTAAAGCTGTATACCTGGTTTTGGTATTAGATTGTAGCTAAGACATCGATCTTCATTGACATGTATCATATGCTAATATAAGGTAACCACAGGAGTCGTAATAGGTTAATTAAAGAACTTACCAAATAGGGGCGAAATTCTTCAAAGTCTAGGCGATGGTCCAAGGTTTGAGCCCCACTGTGGCCTTATTAGTCGAGGTACATGGTTGGAGTCTTAGACCACATAGACCTAAACAAACATGTATCATGTTTCATATATTAATATAGAATCACCACAAGAGTTGTAATAGTTACAAACATACCAAATAGGGAATACATTCTTCTTAGTCTGGGCAATGGTCAAAGTTTTGAGCCTTACTGTGACATCATTAGTCAAGCATAATCGTATATCGTATACCTGTCACAAATACTTAATCCTGACTGGCCGATAGCGCTCACGTGCCGGATCTGCAAAAGTATGTTTAGACCTGGAAAATGATGTGTAGACCTGCACGGATTTCAAAACGTCATTTCTGTAATATGTTCGTGTAATTTTCACTACTTTTTTCAGATTATACATTGCTTCCCATTTTTGTGTCGCCCTTAACGTTGGCTATAACATTGCCATTTCTTCAGATTTCTTCATCAAACTTCCAAATGGTATTGCTTATGACTTGCCCCATTTTAAAAAATTTAGCACGATCTTTAAATTTTTAGTTTTCGCTGCTGTGATGAAGTTTTAGCTGCAGCAGCGAAAACTATAATTCTACCAGTGGGAAGACTGGAAATATAAAATGAAACATAAAGTATAGAGAACAGCCTGTGAAATTATTAAAACTATATATAGTTTGGGCTTCCGTGACATTTAAACACCTTTTTTATAAAATGTACTACGATCTTTAAGTTTGAAGTTTACGCTGCTGTGTTTAAGTTTTGGGATCCTCATACATCAGTGGTTTACAAAGCTTTCAGAAAAATTACATAGTGATTGCTCTGGATGATGAAAATTAAGTTTTGGCTGCTGCAGCAAAAACTGTAATATCAGCTTGAAAAATTAAAATGTAAAAACAAAATAATTATAAAGTATCAAAACAAGAGGGCGTGTACAAATATCAAAACTATGTATAATTCGGACTTCTGTGACATAAAAGCCCCCATTTTACATAATGTATCTACATCTCTAAGTTTTCGCTGCCGTGTTGAAGTTTTGGCTGCCGCAGGGAGAAGAATCGAATTTTAATATAAAATACATGTACACAGCTTTGAATTAAAACTGACTTCACGCTGGGATATGCTGGGCTGCTGACTTCACGTTACCAGGCTGCCAGGATGCTGGGCTGCTGACTTCACGCTACCAGATTACCATGATGCTGGGCTGCTGACTTCAGGCTACTAGGCTGCCAGATGCTGGGCTGCTGACTTCAGGCTACCAGGCTGCCATGATGCTGGGCTGCTGACTTCAGGCTACTAGGCTGCAAGATTGCTAGGCTGCTGACTTCACGCTACCAGGCTGCCAGGATGCTGGGCTTATGATTTCACGCTACCAGACTGCCAGGATGTTGGGCTGCTGACTTCACGCTGTCAGGCTGCCAGATTGCTGGGCTGCTGATTTCACGTTGTCTGGCAGCCCGGATGCTGGGCTGCTGACATCACCCTGTCAGGTTGCCAGGATGCTTGGCTGCTGCCTTCACGCTACCAGATTACCATGATGCTGGGCTGCTGACTTCAGGCTACTAGGCTGCCAGATGCTGGGCTGCTGACTTCAGGCTACCAGGCTGCCATGATGCTGGGCTGCTGACTTCAGGCTACTAGGCTGCAAGATTGCTAGGCTGCTGACTTCACGCTACCAGGCTGCCAGGATGCTGGGCTTATGATTTCACGCTACCAGACTGCCAGGATGCTGGGCTGCTGACTTCACGCTACCAGACTGCCAGGATGCTGGGCTGCTGACTTCAGGCTGCTACTAGGCTGCCATATTGCTTGACTGCTGTCTTCACGCTGCTACTACGCTGCCATATTGCTCAGCTGCTGATTTCACGCAACCAGACTGCCAGGATGTTGGGCTGCTGACTTCACGCTGTCAGGCTGCCAGATTGCTGGGCTGCTGATTTCACGTTGTCTGGCAGCCCGGATGCTGGGTTGCTGACATCACCCTGTCAGGTTGCCAGGATGCTTGGCTGCTGCCTTCACGCTTCAGGCTGTCATGATGCTTGGCTGCTGCTTCACGCTGTCAGGCTGCAATGATGCTGGACTGCTAGTTTTAAACTACCATGCTTCCAGATTGCCTGGCTGCTGACTTCACGCCACCAGGCTGCTGGGCTGCTGACTTCACGTGACAAGACTGCCAGGATGCTGGGCTGCTGACTTCATGCTTCAAGGTTGCCATATTGCTGGGCTTCTGACTTCTCGCTACCAGACTGCCAGGATGCTGGGCTGCTGACTTCACGCTGTCAGGCTGCCAGATTGCTTGACTGCTGACTTCATGTTGTGAGGCAGCCCGGATGCTGGGCTACTGAGATAATGCTGTCAGGCTGCCAGGATGCTTGGCTGCTGCCTTCACGCTGTCAAGCTGCCATATTGCTGGGCTGCTGACTTCACGCTGTCAGGCTGCTAGGATACTGAGCTTCTGCCTTCACGCTGTCATGCTGCCAGATTGTTTGGCTGCTGACTTCACGCTGTTAGGCTGTCAGGCTGCTTTGCTACTGACTACACGCTAGCAGGATGTCGTTTTGCTCGGCTGCTGACTTCACGCTACCAGGCTGCCAGGTTGCTGGGATGCTGACTTCATGCTGTCAGGCTATTAGGATGCTCGACTGCTGCCTTCACGCTGCAAGATAGATTGCTTTGTTGCTGACTTCATGCAACCAGGCAGCCAGGATGCTGGGCTGCTGACTTCACGCTACCATGTTTCCAGTTTGCTATGCTGCTGACTTCACGCTTCCAGGCAGTCAAATTGCTTAGTTGCTGATTTCACGCGATCAGCCTGCCAGATTGCCGGGCTTGTTGGGCTTCTGATTTCACGCGATCAGCCTGCCAGATTGCTGGGCTTGTTGGGCTTCTGATTTCACGCGACCAGCCTGCCAGATTGCCGGGCTTGTTGGGCTTCTGATTTCACGCGACCAGCCTGCCAGATTGCTGGGCTTCTGATTTCACGCGACCAGCCTGCCAGATTGCTGGGCTGCTGACATCATGCTGACATGCTGCAAACTTCATGAACATGTCAGTTATGATATGTCTTTGATATAATCAGCTTGCTAAATTCAGATTTAGAAATCAGGCTTATAAAATTACTTTTTTTGAAGAAAAATAAACTTCACGATCCTCGTGTACAGTGCGTTCGGTTGCATTCCATTACTTCACTGTAAGTATAAAAAGCTGACAGTGAAAAAACTGTGTTAACATGATTATATGTTAACGTTGCTGGACAGGAATTTCGCACACTCACCACACCCTTACTGAAATGGTTGTCAGCAGACAATGACATTATTGTTTAGATGATTGTAACAGTGTCTTCGCTTACGGAAATTTATTTGTTTGGCGTAATCGCCGGTAAATATATTCATACATAAAGGTCAAGATCAGGTTAATATTCGTTTGCAACTTTTAGCTACAAAGTAAGCCGATGTTTTCAAAGATTTTGGTACATGTAAGATCAAAAGGTATTTTATATATTATTTCCTTGTTTAGCATGGCAAGTGTCAGATACATCAAGTCAAATCAAAGTCAAACATGTGCCCCATTTTTTCGAAAACTCAAATGCATCCCAAAATGCCATTTTCACAAGAACACAGTACTTCGTAAAAGATCATCTGATAATGCACATGTAACAGAGTTAAATTCGCTTTCTCTTCATTTCTTTATGCTTTGGCATTTCTATGTCTAACTCTTATTTTCTATTCAAAACATTAGCTCGAAAGCGGAACAAAAACGGACCCATTTCTAAACACAGAATAGTATACTTGAAACATGATTTTCAAAACAACATTAATTTGAAAAGTTTATTTTACAAATTTGATTTTGATTTCCATTAACGCAGATTTATGTTCAGATGTATCGCGGACAAAAACAGCGCCGGTATTGTTTCCTTTAAAGAAAATTGATGACTACAAAGTTGGTTACTTACATGTATTCCTTATTCCTTTTTTCGAATAAAGAATAAGGAACTGGTTACCAATTCCTTATTCAAATCCGAATAAGTAACAGAAGTGATACCGCCGGCGACACGGACAATGTTGTCGTTATTCTTTCACATTACTAATATCTAGCTGTTTTAAGGCCAAGCAAACTTAATTTAAGCTATTTCTAAGAGCATTTTTTGAAAAAAATGAACAAAGTCGAATAAGGAATAAGGAACTGGTTACTTATTCCTTATTCAAATCCGAATAAGTAACAGAAGTGATACCGCCGGCGACACGGACAATGTCGTCGTTATTCTTTCATATTACTAATATCTAACTGTTTTAAGGCCAAACAAACTAAATTTAAGATATTTCAAAGAGTCTTTTTGATAAAAAAGAACAAAGTCGAATAAGGAATAAGTTACTGATTACTTATTCCTTATTCAAATCCGAATAAGTAACAGAAGTGATACCGCCGGCGACACGAACAATGTCGTCGTTATTCTTTCATATTACTAATATCTTACTGTTTTAAGGCCAAGCAAACTTAATTTAAGCTATTACTAAGATCATTTTTGAACAAAATAAACAAAATAGAATAAGGAATAAGGAACGGGTTACTTATTCAAAAACGCAGAGTAAGGAATAAGCTTAAATCATGTATGCTTGGCCTTAAAACTGTTAGATATTGGTAATGTTAAAGAATGACGACGACATATTTGGTGTCACCGGCGGTATCATTTCTGTTACTCTGTTACTTAGTTACTTATTCCTTATTGGGTTCCTTATTCGACTTTTTCATTTTTCATTTCAAAATTTTTTTTTGTAATAGCTGAAATTAGGTGTGATTGGCCTTAAAACTGTTAGATATTGGTAGTGTTAAAGAGTGACGATGACATTTCCCGTGTAACCGGCGGTATCTTTTCTGTTACCTATTCGGTTTTGAATTAGTAATACATGTAAGTAACCAGTTTCTTATTCCTTATTCGACCTTTTACGTTTTTTTTTTCAAAAATGCTCTATGAATAGCTTAAATTAAATTTGTTTGGCCTTAAAACAGTTAGATATTGGTGATGTGAAAGAATGACGACGACATACTTGGTGTCACCGGCGGTATCTCTTCTGTTACTTATTCCTTATTCGACTTTTTTCATTTTTTTCAAAAAGGCTCTTTGTAATAGATTAAATTAAGTTTGATTGGCCCTAAAAGAGTTAGATATTGGTATTGTGAAAGAATGACGACGAAATGTTTGGTGTCACCGGTGATATCACTCTTATTACTTATTTGCGTTTGAATAAGTAGTAAGTAACCAGTTACAATGCCAAATAGGCCCGTTGGTACTCAACGTACTCAAACCATAGACATAATAGGCCCTTTGGTACAGAAATTTCGCTGCCACGCCGTTTTCAAAACGTGCCAAGTGTAAACAAAACGACGTCAGACTATGTAAATGACATCCTACAAGTATTTTTGAACGACAAATAGTGGCGCGACGTCGCACTGACTTCAGTCAATTAAAGCATACAAATTGGCCTTCGTACGGTTTAGCGATAAACTTTGTGCGAAGATGAAGGAACTTTCTCTCTTTCTTGCATTAGCTAAATTTTGTTCACTAACATTTATTACAAATATGAATTTGGACGCCGTTTTTATGATGTAAATTGAAAAATCATTATGTGGATATACACAATTAAACTTGACTGCGCAATTTCATGAAAAATATGCCCCATCAATAGTAGGAAGCGACTCATATTCACCAGGAAGATTGAGGAGTTACAGAAATTAAGACATAATAGTAAACGAAATATGTGTTATCTAAATACTGTCCGCCGCTAACTTCAAGTTGAAGATCTTTCGCGTTTTCAGTACAACTTCCAGGTTGTCGTTCATTAACATCTGGCAATGTTCATGCAATCGCAGCACAATGCAAACAAGTATATATTTTGAGACGATTGATAAGTAATTTACTCACTTAGAAGTAAAACATGAAAATCACTCACAGTAAACAAAACATTAAACAGTTTTATACAGAAATGTATATTGGTCCCCTACATTTTACACAAGTCATTAAATACATGTGACTAAATAAATTGATGAAGTATAACAAAAGGGAATCTAAGAGATATTTGTGCTGGTTGTTATTTTTTGTAGATGTATGTTGTAAAGATCATGTATTGCAGATCGTCATATATTTCGTCAGCAAATATAATATTTGGGCATACATATTTGGCATGGTGTACTAAACTAATGAGTTTAATATTTCCTGCCAAAATAAAAGTGACAGAAAAAACAAAGATATGTTTTTCATCACTTTTAACTTTCTCCACTTTTAAGCTTATATACATTTCGGCACAAGTAAATCATAACTTTTCACTATTTAGATCTACCACAATAAAATTCGTAAAAAGAGTATGAATTGCAGATTAAAACTTAATATCTTAATTTAAACACAAAAACACTATTGTCAATCCGAACTTTGTATCTTCATTTTTAAATAGACCGTTCAATAAGGTGAAAAGTATAAATTTCCGTAGCTTTAAGTAACCTTTCCTTATTCAATACATAAATAACAGTTAAGTTCAATGCAATTCAAAGATATTCTGAGGTAGCTAATATCAAATAAATTCTAACAATCTGTCGTTGTTTTTTTCGTAATTAAATACGTCAAGTGTTTTTACTCCTTTTGGCTTGGGGTCTTTCGTATTATGTGCGTACTGCAACACGGTTATTGTAAAGATACACGAAACAGTCTTATTTCATAAGATACAGATCAGAGGAAATCGATGAAAGTTTGGAAAAAATGTGGTTCATATATTTCGCAAAATCTTACGTACTTCGTGTATAATCACATCCGCTCGTCTAATTAGATATCGCAGTTGTACAATCAAAATTTTCTGTCAGCTGGTCCAAAGCCGCATCGGTTGCCAGGTTATTTCAAATGATTTTGGATTTGGTTTTGAGTTTAACGCCGTTTTTCAACAGTATTTTAGTCAGATGCAGGCGGGCAGTTTACCTAACCATCATTCCTGGGAAGGATCATTACTAGATCGCTACCCTCCTAAAGAAACTGCCAACTTTCCAACATAAATAGGCATGGTCGTAAGCGGGACTCGAACCAACGGCCCTGACTCAGTGACAGGTTTTGTAATAACAAGTCGGCGACCTTAACCACTTGACCACGGATGCGGCGATTAATGACATCAAAAAGCAAATTTTGGTCTTCACAAATAAAAAGAAAGTTATCATGCTTAATAATTGAACCTCCTACATAGACATAATTATAGAAGAATGTCCCTTTTGATTTATATTATTCTTTATCTTTAGTTTATCGATGATAATTATTATAAATTATTGATTTCTAATAAGGTCTTAAGGTTAAAGATTTTGCGGTATGTTCACGCTAGTGTGTAGCAGTTGCCAGTAAGGCATGTATAATGCAAATATATCAAACAACTTTTGTTTTTAGCAGAATATACTTCCGGGATCATTTACGATGGGGCAATTTCTGGTAATTTTGTGTACTGAATATTTAATATCGTGGCTAATTTCTGTCATGTTCCGTTTTCGCATGGCGGGGCGAAATTCCAAAAACGAAAATGCGACAAATTACTGATTTGTCGCGTTTTTGCTTCGGCGGTGGCGGGATTAAATGTGAAAACAATTGGGACGCCAAGTGACAACGAGACGAATACTCTGTCGCGTTTTCGCCATTAAAGTTTAGCATTTTCGGCCCGCCACTCGCCGAGATGAAAACACGACAAATCATTTATCAGTCGCATGGTCGAGGTCGCATTTTCGCCCTTACACTTGAAAACGCAACAAACTACTGATTTGTCGTGTTTTCGCGTTTTTTAGTGACTAGGCGACAAATTCTCGCGTGGGGTGACAATTGGAACGTGACAATGGGGTTGCGGTGCGAAAGTGCAACTTACTTCCCGCCTCGTTGGCAGGTGCACAACGGTTATCGCTTAGCGCCCTATTTTTCGTGTTTTCGCATTTTGCCCCGCCATGCGAAAACGCGACACATCATTATTCAATGATGATAAATGTCACAAAAGTTGTATCTATAAAACTGATAAACAGGCCAGTTATGAAAGCTACTAGTATTCCTAATCTTTTCTAATGTTGCCAGTCTACAAATGTAAACAAGAGGGCCAGGATGACTCACTGACTTACAAATGTTACAAAGCAGCCAAGTACAATCACGTCCACTGGGATCTGAGATAATTTGAGAGACAAGTTTCATTGAATGACTTAAAATTGAGTTACCCCTTGGAGGAGATCTAGGAAATTATTCAGTAACAATATATGATTACAAAACTAATTTCTCTACACTGAAAGTACATATAACAGAATTTATCCAATACCTAACCGGATCAACAGTTTAACCCTTTTTTGTACAAGGTCAATGGAATCACGTTAATTGATTTAATTTATATTTTCCATTTATTTACTGATAAAATGCTTAAAACTTCCAGGAGTTTTTTTTTACATACTCGGTAACAAGAAATTGTTTGACTACACTAAAGAACAAAACAAAAACTAATAAAATAGTTCGCTAAAATTGCAAGAACACTTGACGTATTTAATTACGAAAAAAATAACAACAGATTGTTAGAATTTATTTGATATTAGCTAGCGTTAGGTTTTGTTATTATATGTCATCATTAATACATTATTGTTTTGTAATCCTTCCTCTGATTGTAATATTGAAAGAAATGTCTCCCAAAGATTTTAACGAAAAGCGGGATTTAAGACAAAAAATAAGGACTGTTTAACTCTGGTCACTGCAAATCGAGATTGTCGCCAATTTATAAACTTTCGAGAGACTTCAATTTTTGGTATTTCGTTTCGACATTTCATGCAAACGGTAAGCTCAGTATTTCTACTGGTAACTACATTCCCCGATGTTTTAAAGGTCTTCAATAAAGTAACTTAAAGGCAAATTTATAAAACTCGTACTCACTTTTCTAGTTTATTTCGTGAGCCTGCCCCCCCCCACCATCGGAAGTTCGCATCCCACAGTGTCATTTCATCACATTTTGTGGTAGTGGGGAGAGTAAATCACCCGTGCACTTGGTTAACAGCTAAGTATAGCTTTTTTCAATATTTGAAATAATAGAAATTATTTAAATGATTGATGTTGATGACAACCACGGAAAATAATCTTGCAGCGTCTTTGAAATCCGAATATAAGACAATTTAATGGTGTTTTGATATATTTTTTATTTTAGAGAAACGTATTAATCAACAATACATTGGTTTGACTGTACTGTAAAGACATTACAACACTTTCATATTAATATTTAATTATGAGATAGCATCCGTTCCAGCGGTGTTTATCGTTTAATAAACAATGATTTGGAGTACTGATACGCAGCAACAAGCCACGAAGGCCGAAGACCTGTGTGGTTTATAACTGCGCATCAGTACGACAAATTATTGTTTATTAGACGATTACAACGCTGAAAAGGCTGTTATTTCGATTCTCACATAATAATAATTATAATTATAAAACTTTGAGCCGTCACATGACAAAACCAACATAGTGGTCAAATGACGTTTACAATCGAGAAAACGCGACTTAGAGCTGACGTAAAAATCATGACGTTACTTTTAATTGATACACGACGCGTACTTTTTCTAATTGGCGGTGTACAGTAGGCCTATAAACAAAAACAAACATGTAATGGGCTACAAATATCTAGATAATGGTAGACGGCGGAGAGGAACCACAGATAAAGGTTTAATATAAGTGTGCTACCAACAAAATTCCACAAATCGGGTGTCAGTTTTAGTTGTTAAGTTTTCCTGCATTGCAGCCGTCGTGGCGAAGTGGTAGCGCGTTTGCCTCTCTCTCTTCCAAGTTGATTCCATCTAGAATGAGTCTCAAGAGCGATTAATCTAAGTTGTAAGAACTTGTTCCGCAATCGAGAGTATGTAAATTAGTGCATATGTGTAGATCTGAAAAAACAAGTTTGTACCGTAGTTCTAAGCCTGTTTATTATTTATGACATTTAAAGAAAATAGCTTATCCTTTTTTTAGTTATAATTAATTAAAAATAAATAGTGGCCGTTTAACCAACAATGACAACGACACAGTCGTCAGCCGAAATCATAAGCATGAAGGATTTACTTCAAACACTAAACTGTTTCAAATAATGAACTTCCATGGCTATTCCGCAGATTTAACCGTAAATACTTCCGCAAAAGGAATCTAAATGATGGGGTCAGCTCCTGACAGGATTCTAACCAACTACCCGGATAGTATTCAAGATCGCTACATTTAGATGCAAAATATAAGTGTAAAATTACAGACTCGACATTATCACTACTATTTTAAATTGTCCATCTGTAAATAACCAAATACTGTTGAATTGGCCAGGAATACCACAATGACCATAAAAATATCACGATTCTACAGCTGACAGTAGTGCAAACCGTCGGCAAACTTGAGACATTTTTTTCTTTGCATGAGGATAATTGTGCTGGTACTTCTTTCTTTCCATGATAAACGGAACAAATGAAAAGTTACATTACAAACCACGAACAAACACTGTTCTTATTTAATCATTTCTCAGAAATTTGTTGAAAGATATCTGACAGAAACTTTGTTTCTTCAATAGTTATAAAAATAAGCATCTATCTTTAATTTACGCTGAATGTACACTTCAATAAATTATTACCTCTGATATTCGTTTTCGTTTTATCTTATAACGATGTCTCGATTAACAGCTGCCGTATTTAATCCTTTCCGAAAACATGTTTAACAAAAAGTGATCCTCGTTTGAGTTTACAGTATTGATATTGGTCTCAGCAGATGAGTGAATGAACATTTTCTCTGTTAAATAAATTTACTTAAAATAATATACTTTTATTTTATGTTTTCCAGTGAATTATAGAGTTTTCTCAGTGAAATAAAAGTTATAATCCACAGTTTTGAAACAGTGGATTACCATTTTTATTTTTCACTGTTTTGCAATCTTTAACCCGGATTTCCGTCAAAAAGTATACCGAGCGTAATTAAAGCTGGAAACCATGCGACGATGACGTCGTTTAAATGACGTCATTTGCACTATGTTTCTGATGACGTTTCCCGCGATTTTCGATATTTTATAGAAACAAACTCAATAAAAGTAGAGTTGTAACCATAAAATAAACAGAAAAATTGTTGGTATCGGTGTAATATCACGTTAATTTCACTCGTGAACACCAAAAGTTGTTATTTTCACTCGTGTCCACTCGGTGAAATTATAACGTGATCTTACACCGAAACCAACAATTATCCTCTATTTCCTCACCCTGAAATAGAATACATTGTTCTATAGGTTAAATATGTTTCAACTTTCATCATTTCATAAAAACAGACTCTTCAGATCGGATTTATAAAAATAAATGCGCAAACCGAGCGCAATGCAGAACGGCGAGTTCCTGAGTATCCAGCTTCGAAACTTTCAAAATTTAGTCAACATCTCCCGATAAATTATTTTCGTGATGATTGAAGACACGGGTATATAAACAGAAACCAATGGGAAAAAATGAAAATATTCTTCAGTACACACGAACATTTATATACAACAACATTTTTAAAATAATTGCTCGCAGGAGAATTGTCACAGCTCATTCAATTTCAAATAGTTTTCTCTGAAACTTCCTGTGCTTGTATACGAATTACCCACATAGAGTAGTCGGAACGTAACAGTTGTCACACGGAGTGCACGATACACGCACGATGTACGCACGATGTACGCACGTTAGACGCACGTTGCACGTTCGGTAAATACACGGTGAGCGATTCAGAACGATACACGATATACACGATGTACGAAGCGCACGCTACACGATAAACGATAAACGGATTACACGTTATACGATCACTTTGAGATTTCACATTTTATCTAAATTTAGACCTTTTAATCAGACCGAAAGACACAGATACATTAGAAGCTTCGTACCTTAACAATAAAAAATGACATCGATAAGTGTCAAAGATCCACAGTTTTCATATCACAGTATGTGTCAAATTTGAAGACCTGTCGGAGTGAGTTTGGCAGGAAATTGATCCCAATGTGCGAGAAAATGGGCGTAATTGAAGTTAATTGCCATCAACACTTTTCGTTATATAAATTCTACATTAAAAACACTTTTTAGGACCGTGGCATATAAATGTTCAAATATAATAATCTTATACTGGAACCTTGAATGGATATGTTGATGGATGTCAAGTGGGTGGGGTAAATTGACATTGAAGAAACTGAAGGCTTGAAATGGCGTTTTCGAATGAATCAAGCATTTGGAACGGGGTTTTTAATGTTATTTTGTAGTATTTATAGTTGTGATGATTATACGGCCCATAATTTTGACCAATGTTTTAACAGAAAACAAGTTTTGAACAATATTTAGGTTTTTTCCGGTAGCCCGAAAGTGAAAATTGTCCCTCTAGAAATCTAGGATTATTCTAAGAGAAGGGAAGACAATTATAGCGAAATGCGGTATTTATGTACTGTGGACTATGGTGATTAATTCTATATAAAGTTTTATATCATGTTACTTTATATTTTGTTTTAGTTGGCCTATTCTATAGCTGGGGTATATAAAAACACATATGAAAAATGAACCTCTAGGAAACAGTGATATTTTCTAGAGTGAAGAAGGTTATTAAAGTTCATTTTTATTTCAATGTACTGTAGTTTAAATCTTGGCACGCAGTTCCATATACTTTATGTCACTGCTACAATTCTTTTTGATTCAGAACCCCTGTCGAGGTGGTTGGGGTAATACTTTATGGGGGTAGTAATAAATTTAAAGTAAAATTAAACAGACTGTTATGTATTATAACTTTTCTCATCCATTTTGGGATAAAATTTGTAAAACTTTCTAGGATATGAACCAAAAACAGGTTAAAAATCATTTGCAAAATTATTTTGGGCCCTCTGTAGAATAATGGAATGGTCCAATTGCATGACACAACTCTGCATCCAGTGGTGGATAGCAGATTCAATTAGAACCCTGGAGAAGACACATCTCACAGCCTAGATTATACAGTCTCAAGATGCCATATATGGTATTAACACATACATGTATGTACATGTAACATATAATCTTATATGGAATTATATGTTTTTTTGACATACTGATCATGAAGAAGATACAAAGAACATCAATGGATGGTTAATTACTGGGCAGAAAAATGATGTACATTCCATATTTAATTTATCTGATGGCATTTTGTACATAAGTAGTTTCATCAGAATAAAGGCTATGAGACTATAGCATTTAGATGTACATATATTTCCAAGATTGATTTTGTTTGCATGTACATAACTCTGCTGATATTATGAGGTGGTAATACATCTACATATACCGTCTTCCTTGGTCTAGTGGTTTAGGCATCCGCTTTTGGAGCGGGAGGTCGAAGGTTTGAATCCCACCAGGGGTCCGTTCTGATATGGCCGGTTGGTGAGCCGCCAGTTAGTTAAAAAATGGTTACTGTATGCCTACCTGCCCGGTACCTGGCAATAAAAGGATAGGATTTGTGAGGCACATGTGCTCAAAAAGAAGGTGTCTCATAAGTCAGAAATGGCTGGCCCTTTAAATAGGGGTAACACTTTAATAAACAAACACTTTACCTTTTACTTTTATACTATACATGTAGTAGATCATTTGGAAAAATTGTTCCTGGAATACACATGTAGCATTAGCAAATAAATTGATGGAAGACTGACAACAATATGTAAGGGCTAAGCAACACTCTATATTTATAAAGGGGGTGTAACCTCACATGTTTCAAAAACCTCAATAACTATGAGAATGCAGAATAGAGCTCAGCAATGATGGTACTCATGTTTTTTTTAGTTATTTTGGAATTAAGATATGTAGAAAGATCTAAAAAGATCTATATTTGTTCAAATTAATGTAAGCTAGGCATTTAAGGAAACTATCAGAGATGAGGAACAAATTTAATAAACCGGACAGAGTTCAAGCACCGCCTCTGCCAAACTTACAGGTAAAAAGGTCCTTTGTAGGATTTCTAAAATGGATTCAATTTATGGAACTAACCAGAGGAGATCTGTCAGAAGTACTATATGACTACATAACTATACAACCAGTCTACTGAGACAAGAGTAAAAATTATCTTCTTTATTAAGCTATTAAGATTACAAACTACACACAATATAGAGGTGTTCAAAGTAAAACTACTGAAAAATAGGTGTTAGCCGGTATAACTTGCTTTTCGGGAAGTCTACACAAGCACAATTTTAGCCATCTTAGCCTTTGAAATCTTATTTTTTAATTTTTTTTATTCATTTTATACAAAATGATTATGGTACTTTTCTAGTGATATTATACTAGTGTATACTTAAATATCTAAGCTCTTTGCAGAACTTACTATTCAAATGTTATTTATGAAAGTTAAACATTTTACTTAAACATGGGGTTTCAGGTAGGATCTTCAGTAAAAGAACTACTTGTAATACTAAAATACAATTATTAATCAAGTGTGAGTGTTCTCACAAGATGGATATATATTACAAATCTAATAAAACTTATTTCAAGGTATACAACTTGAATAAAATCATTTTTTTCTATGTGCCCCCTTCTGAAGTAAGAGTCTGTTATAGTTAAACTGGTAAGAAAGATGCAGGTGATCAGATTTAGCATCTGTATGGCCAGTGGCCAGTCCAAACCGGCAAGGATATACTTAATGATCATGATATGGTTGATGTTTCATTCAACTGGAGGTAGTAGGAGTAGGTTTATAAGCGGAAACCGGCTTACATTTATCCTGAACCCGCCCCCTACCCCCTCCGTCCCCCACATATAACAGATAATAGCCAGTGATATTGTTTAATTATAATTATTATATGGTGCCATACAGACAGTGCAAACTACAATACAGTATTAAATTATATATAAGATATAAATTACAGTTACAGTATTTTATAACTGAAACAGGCATGTAACAGGTACAGTGATTGAGCAACCCCTACTGACATGTCACCTGTCACGCCCTGCTAATTTCTGTAATGTGCAGACTATGATTTGCTAAATAATAACAAGATTGAATTTTATGTTTTGGGTTGCCAATATAAATCAACACCCACTAACTAGTGAAAAAGCTTATTCACTACTACAATTAAAATACTAAGTACTTGTTAAATATAAAAATTGCATTTATACAAGAATTGTTTAGGATTTTGACTAATGACCTACAGAAAGGGGTTTGATAGCAACTGGAGTAAATTAGGTTACTGAATTTTATCAGTCATTTGACAGTCTACATTGTTATTTTCCAACAACCTCTATACACATTTACTTAGGGCTGTTCTTGGACTGAGAATAATCATTAATAGTGAAACCATGCAAGTCCAAGCTTAACCATTTCTGGCTTAAATTTTAGTCTCTGTGTGGAAAAAGCTATGCAGTCAAATAGCCAGTGATGGGTGTTACATTCTACAATGCACTGGATGCAAACCTTGTCAACCCAAAGTATGTACCAACCCGAGCTGGTTGGTAGTAAGTTTGCGCCCAGCCTAAGACGTGTGATTGATTTGTCCATTTTGTAATTTGTGGAGTATCCCATAAGACGGCCAGGTCGCACTGTTTTGCGGCAAAATGTGTTTTTTAAAGTTTCAATTCTCTACACCATCCACCCAGGATAGTGGTTCGAATCCTGGCATATTTCTGTGGGTGAGTATGGAATGTCCTGGATGATGGCCCCTAAACCAGGCCCCTTTTGTCTATATCATCTGCTCTCATTACTAGATATATAAACCTACATGAGCTGGGCACTATGACATGGTAACTGGTAAGCCTGTTTTTAGGCATTGATAAAATTTATGAATAATAATAATGTTTTCAATAACTCTGGTCTAGAATGACTGTTGTTTTTATTTCATTGAGACCAGATATGATAGTGAATCTGAAAATATATACAATATAGCAAGTTTTTTAGGTTGATGATGTAAAAGTCAGCTCAATGCAGTGTCTATTGTTATCATTTCTGTTGTATTTCTGCTACTATACCAGAGCCTGGATTTTTAGACCCATCTGTGTATATGTAGATGTCCAGAGTAAAAAATAGCTGATATTCATTTGAGTTTCTAACTTTGCGAGATGCGGTATGTCAGATTTGTTCATTTTGTTTTCATAGGGCACTTGTAGGAGGATTTTACAAAATAGCTGTGCGTTATGATCTCACTGACCAAAACCTTGACTTCGCTCAGTATTTGAGAATCTTTTCCTGGCGCCTCAGTCTTAGGGGCAGAGCCCCAGCCTCAAGTTCAAACAGGTAGGCAGGAGTAGAGGACAATGCACTTAGGTCCAGCCGGAGGCCTTTATTTTGGACAATATGGACCCTGTTTTGAATGGCATCGAGGCTTTTGATGAGACTCAAACCAAGGTCTTTCAAATAGTAATTTGAAAGACCTTGCTCAAACTAATTAATCAGTCAAAGACACTACCTAATTGCCTTTCTCTTTATGTCAGCTAACGGATATATTATTCCAATCAGGCAGTATAATTCATAGTTTTAATTCAATATCGGGAATTTAAAAAGGATTACCAGGATTACCCGAAACAACTTTGGACTTTAAATAATTTCGTAAAAGTGTAGTTGATTCGGCGTATTATTTGCATCTAGCCAATAAAAAAACTTGTTAACATCATACCCACGATATGTTACTTCGGTGCAGGCGTACCTTGTCTGCTGTACTTTAAGGAATTGCATTGACAACAGCAGTTTAGATAAAAAAGATGTCATTTCCGATGCAAAAAAAAGACCTAATTTTCGGATATGAGGTGAAAATATCTTTGACCTGTCCCGGAAGTCTTTCTTGCCCGCAACTACACTAAATAATATAAACTGAAATCAGCACTTTTTTGGGGGAGATGTACACGCTAAATAAAACGATTAACTACGGAATACACCATCGAATCGTACGTATACCGTATGGATTATCGTGCATCGGGAATCGTATATCGTGTATAGTATATGGTGCACGTTGCACGATGAATGATACGATATGATACACGCTATACGATTGACAAAATACACGATGAGTGCACGCACGTTATACGCACGTTACACGCATGTTATACGCACGATATACGCGAATTTTGACAACTGTTACGTTCCGACTACGGTAAGGTACAGTACAGCACAGGCGGATTCCGTTTTTGCCGCGCTATAGCGCGGGAGGTTTTACAACGCGGGAGCAATAAAACCATGTCGCATCACGCGGCATATGATTGTATATGCGGCATCTATATGCCGCGTGTCATTTGCGATATGCGACAAGTACCATGCCGCGTGACGCGACGTAAAGGATTAAAATTTCCTTTATAACTAATGCCTTTTGCACAATGTACAAAATGTACATGTAATTCTATAAAAGGTTTTATAAGATATAATTTTATAGAAATTTTGCATGAGTTACTGCAGTTTGCTATCTTGCGAGTATGTTTAAAAAAATAATTATTGTATATAATCACGGACCTAATACACATGTGTATATAGATCAGTGATAAAATTAAATGTTGTAACATTTTCATGACTTTGTTCTTTTACTCTAAACTTTTTATTACAGATATCGTTGTTTGTCGCAAGAATTATAATATTATTGCTTATCAATAATTTGTCGTCGTTTTGATGTATGTAATGAAACAAAATTGATTCTGACGCTTGCCTTGAAGTTGGGGATAATTAGTGTCACATCTTAATTGAGTAGACACTTATTGCTAATATTAACAAAGGGTGATGATTGCGATTTTCTACAGTACTGTCATCATGTTTTTCATTTTAATGAACCATAAAGTAAGATAATCGGCTAAAACAGATGTCATTGGCAATTTACTGTCGAAGTAGTTAAGACAGGATTATTTTAGTGTCAACTTTGCATTATTAACTTTGCATTATTGTATTTATATACTAACAAGTGTTACTTTGTGTGAATGTGATGGCTTCACGTCAAGCTTCTAAACAGGACATGTACTTTCTGGTTCGCTATTGCGTTGATCAGGAGCTTAACGTCAGAAGCAGGGAATTTTTTAAGACGGAAGATTTGGTAAGAAATCGCATGTTTTTTTTTTCATCTAAATCACTACTTCATCAGCATATCTTTTTGTTACATGTGCGCGCCAGTTTATGATTTGTTTTATCCACTCAACTGTTGGGTAAAGCTTCCGTCTATATAATGTCAATGTCAATCAAAACTCGCACAGAAATACACAAAAATGTAATAAGATAACGCATTTACATTAGAAAAATAGTAAAAACATATGTTGATGCTTTTTCAAAAAGATTTTTCTAGACGATTATGTAGCATTCTGTATTCACTTTATTTCTGCGATATGACTTCCTTTTACTACTGTTGATTTTTTTCCCCGAATAAATCATTAGTTTAGACATAATTTATTGCATTATCTCTTAAGCGGTTATTAAACAAGTCTGTATTTAAGTTACTTCAACCATTTCTTAAACGAGTGTGATAAATATTTACAATTATCGTGCCTTTAAAATAGAACTGATCTGGTAATAAACTATTTTTATGTTTATACATAATAACAACTTTTTTAAAATTACGCCTGTCACTAAAAGATAACCATCCTATTTCCTGAATAAGTTTATTTGTAGAAACTGATCGTCATACTTTGCGACAAAAACAATATGTTTGTTATAAATATAAGAACTGACAATTATTTGCCGTCTGAATGTACAACAAATCGGCATCAACTCGTTTAAATGTACGGTACTATATTAAATTTCTAAAGTTGACATTTCCAGCTTTCAATTTGGTGAATTTCGTACGGTGCAGAACTGGTCATGATCTGCACTGATTGCAAATTCATGCAGAACAATTGCTGCTAGCATGAAAATTGTTACTTTATCAAAACAACAATCTCTCAGCGCTGACTGCATCCACATAATCAGTAGATAAATGTAAGAACTAAACTTCACAAACATACAAGTAACAGCCTAAATACTGTACGTCCATTTATCGACCCCTACATTGTGAGAGCTCGAACCGGGGGCACAACCGGTTTCTGTACGTACATGCATATCGATTCCTACACTCGATGTTAGACACCAACATTTTACCAACTACCTGTGAGCTATGAACCGGGATCACAACCGGCTTTTGTACTGTAGGTGTTTGATGTTTTATGAAAATAATTAAGATGATTTTTTTAAAAGATCGCACTGTTGAAAGTAAAATTTAGTGACGTAACATCAAACATTGTGGTACACACATGTAACATTTACCCCTCGTGCTAAGGTTTGGTTTCAAAACAGTTAAATTTGATTTGAACTGAATTACAATTCAAGAAGGAAAGTAAAATCGTTCCAGCCGTATTATGGTCGTTCTAACAGACGGGCAGTTTACCTTATTACAGTAAAATCCGTATATAGCGATTCCGGATATAACGTAACTTCGGATATAACGAACAGTTCTTTTGGGCCCGACTTTTCCTTTTTTGTTTAATGTAAAAAGATGCGGTTATATCGTACTCCGTTTAGAAGGAAACTTCGGATAAAGTCTCTCACTTCACATGTATAACCTTTTGATAAACTAGTTAAAGGAGAATACCAACACAATTGCTAAGTAAAATGTTAAAGTGATAATATTTTTTAGTAAACAATTATAAGCGTTTCTTTAAAAGCATGCAGACCTGGTAAAATCCCATTTTGGGAGAGAAAAAAAACATGTTAAATATTCAAGTTTTGGCAATTAAGCGAAAATCGGCCTCATTCAATTGTATCAAATACAAATTTTTTTGTTTCAGTTTGCCAATGAAAACATGAACCGTCTTTTTAATGCTTTGCAATTATTTTATATACGGATATAGAAAAGGAAAACAGTTATAGATATTTATAACTGTTCAAAAGGTGGTAGAAAAATCAAAAGCAACTGTAAGTTGATGGTTGGGATTTGACTATAAAAACTTGTTCGATTTGTATTTTAGTTCGATATATATAAGGAACGTCGATATATGGATATAAGGAACTCAATGATATAAGGAACACATTTAATAGATCCCGGAGAGTTCGTTATAAGCAGAATTTACTGTATACCGGTACTATGTTTTCTCACACCGTCGGTACTAGGCTCAATTTATGTGGGCTCAAGCCAGTGGCTCTTACCACTAGAACAGTACATGCGTAAATAAAAGTTGTATGTTCGTGTGTTATCATTCTCTTTCAGTGATAAACATGTACATATCAACGTTTCATGATAACTGCTTGAGAAACGAATAGAGAGAGAGAGAGAGAGAGAGAGAGAGAGAGAGAGAGAGAGAGAGAGAAAGAGAGAAAGGTTTAGGATATACTTTATATATATAAAGTGTCATTACCGCATACATTATACATGTACATAAAGATTTGTATTCTCACCTACGAGGTACAAATTTCCGCCCAATACCGGTGAAAAATAACCTTATACTTAAGTGCTGATCTCTCATCGCTGCCGGGCTATTTTTACGTAAATTAAAAGCAGCAAGCACATCACATACATACGAAAATATGATTGTAAAACTATCTAAAAAAATAAACATAGGGTTGTGGGTATTCTTTTTCTTAGTTAGATCATTTTCTATCCATTTATAGCAGTTTTGAAGTAGAATTCGAGAAAAAGCTGTTTATTAATTTTTTCATCCCCATTCTGTATTAACACTTATTTTTGCTTACTTGCGTGAAAATAAATCTACCATGTCCATTAAGTAATGGATAAGTAAATCCCATTCTCATGTATTTCAGCGTTAATTTACAGTAAATACTTAGTTCTGTCGTGATTCTTTTAAGCATCTTTTTTTTAAATTATCAACAGTTAAAGTGATCACGATGCTTTAATATTATTCTTAACATTTTTCTTTTTTGGTCGTACTCTGTCATTCAATGTAGTATTTGTCGATCTCTGCATTAAGATAATTCATTCAAAATAATCGTATGGGTTGAGGTATTTCTTTTTCATCTCACAGTTCTAAAACACGGTTCTACATACAGGTTACTAAAACTTACTGGTATACACAATACATATTAATGTAATTACTAAAAACATTTAAGACTGAAATTTTATTGGTTACAATATGGAATACATTGTACATCATTATTGAAAAACACAGTTTTATACATATGTACAATGCAATATAGTACATATTTTTTATTTCATCGCTTTTACCTGTATAGCAAATGACATGCCGCATAACGTCGCGACACGCGGCGGGACTCGTTGTCGCGCTTGAATGCGCTTGATTGCTATTTTGTCTTTCAGATGCGGCAATTGAATGCCGCATACATTTTGCGATGTCGCGTCACGCGTTTGATTTCCCGCCGCATCTCCATGCTTTCAGGCTCTTATTTACATGCCGCATGGACGCATATGCGTGGGGTTTCGCCTGTGCTGTACTGTATCACGTTCCGCTTATTTTCAAGATAGCACCCGCAAACGTTAGGAAAACTCAAAACGCAATTTCATCTACCTATGTGTGAACGGATTTGTCTAGCGCATCTGTTTCTGGAAGCCCGCACATCGAACTCCAATTCGCACCAGCGGTACCGGCTTTGCTGGTTCTCCTCGTGGTACCATGGAATGAATATTTTTTAATCTGTTAATTACTTTGTGTTTTTTGTTTTAATTTCTTTTTTGTGAGTTTGTTTATGATAATTGCTGAATAATTACGCGATGTTCAAATATTTTTGAGAAATATCTGTTGAAGTACAAATGTATCTTTATTTTAAAAGTCATATCCTTTCGACACCACGTATACGCAGGTTGAGACAGGTTTGGTCTTCCATAGAAGTCACCGTATGCAACACGTTTTGTCTGTATGAATTTAAAAACTATGCCAACAGCTCCTGAATATTGAAAACTCAGACGTCTGAGGCAATGCTGACACTTTTAGACAACCTTGAAAATGACCTTTGACACGGTTTTATCAGGTTTGAAAATTTTCATTTTACCTTGCAATTCTTTAGTGTTCCTCATGACATTAAGTAGTACTGCGTTACTCGGCGTATTATTAACAATAAAGTTTATATTTAACAAAAAACTCATAACTACGAACTACCAGAAATAAAAGGTCCGAATAAGTCTATCTAATATGTTCAACTATTCTTTCTTTCGTGAAAGTTGGACGCTGTTTTCTTTTATTTTAGACAGTACGATGCTGTTACATGCGGGACTTGTAAAATCCAGTCAATAAGTAATATTTTGTTGATGATTGATGTTTGTGAAACAAAACTCTCGTCGTTTCCTATCGACCGTCACTGCGATTGATACGAACATGCAACCACAAGCTTTACCCACTTTGAACGGCAGACGTATATTTACCAGTCCATTCGTCGCTTCGCGATACCACTTGCGCATGATGATACCTGTCCCCTGTCTGTTCACAAGGAGTAATTTCGAGATTTAAATTCATAAGAAACTCGTTTACTCAAATATGTTGTGCTTATTCACATTTATTCCCATGATGAATATTTTTATCTGATGAAAATATCGTCTGCGACAGTTTGCATGAGGATCGAGCTCGTTCTGTAGGCAAACGAATTGAATTAGAAACATAGGAACCTCTTTACGTAAAGTAAGCGCGACTTAGATAAATAAATTTGTAAACGTTATTTATAGGTAAACAGCTTTGCAATGATACTAATCAGGTATTTGCTTTTTGCATATAAATGATACATATTTATGCGCCTGCTTTCGTCGTTTTATATACATGTATACCTTCAGATCGAACTAATGCTTGCACAAACACAATAATTCTGGGTTTGTCGCACTGTCTTCATATTCTTTTCTAACACGTGTGTATTTAGTAAGTAAAAGAAATGAAACTTGCATCGAAATTCACGCCAACTTGAATGTAATATAGCTGTGTAAAGTCCGGAAACTGTGGCTGTATAAAATTACGAAAGGTATTGAAGGAAGAAAAATTGACAATCATAAAATAACATAAAAAATATCTATACATACGTCGATAATTACAGATTACAGCCATAATTAAAGACTGTACGATGTTATCGTATAACAACATTCTGATCGATTTCTATTTTCTTGTCTTACGTTTAACAAACTTGTATGACATAATTGACAAATCAAGAAACATGGAATACTAGAAATATGCGACGTGTAGTGTGTGCGACGTCACTGAAGCTACATGGCGAATTTAGTGATTTTATGACCCGTTTTATATGTTCCATGTTTGTTCATTTTTAAAGGTAAGTACATATTTTTTTCAGTGTGTTTCGTAAAAATGATGATCCAATAATATTTGTAAATTTCGTTGAGTTACAAGCACGGGCCAAACATCGGCCCAAAACGTACCAAACCCTGTAAGTCATCAAATGTTTACGCTGCTTCAAAATAAACGACGTCACGAACATCGTTGCTTTTATTGTATACCGCTGCACCTACCTAATTGATTAAGGTTTTTTGAGCAACTTCTAATAGATGTAAAATCATAAGACAAGTCTCAAAAGACTGGAAAAGGATTCAACTTCTAAAACACTTTAAAAAAACATTTGAAAAAAGTGACATTTGACCACTGTGTTGGTTTTGTCACGGCTCATTAATCTTTATTTATAGAAGATAAACACATTAAGTAAATGTACAAAACATTTGACTTATTTACAATGTGGCCTGCTGAAACGAAATAACATTTATACAAAAAATGACTCACGATTTTGTCTCTTTATACAAAGAGTAGAAAAATTATGCTATATTAAACCATAAACAACGCGGGAACCGATATGCTGTAAACATGACGTCAAATTGCGCCCCATGACGTTAAATGAGCGTTCGTTTAGGAAATAAAGCTTTACATTTATTCACCTTTTGTAATATCTGATCATGTTAGAATCGAAATAGCATCCTTTTCAGCGTTGTTATCGTCTAGTAATCAATAACTTGTCGTACTAATGCGTAGTTATTAACCAATTACTAACGACTAACACCTCTGGAACGGATGTTATTTCATAAATATAACATAATGTTTCTACTCTTTGTATATATAGAGGATCATTGTTGGTTTCGGTGTAAGATCACGTTATAATTTCACCGAGTGGGCACCAAAAGTGATATTTTCACGAGTGGCGCAGTCACGCGTGAAAATAACGACTTTTGGTGTTCACGAGTGAAATTAACGTGATACTTCACCGATACCAACAATGTTTCTGTTTATTTTATGGTTAAAACTCCACTTTTGTTGAGTTTGTTTCTAAATGATATTGAAAATCGCGGGAAAGTCATCAGAAAACATAGCACAAAAGACGTCATTTTAATGACGTCATCGTCGCATGGATTCCGGCTTTAATCACGCTCGGTACACTTTTTGACGTAAATCCGGGTTAAAGATTGCAAAAACATTGAAAAATAAAAATGGTAATCCATTGTTCCATTAGAAAAGCTAATGGATTATTGTTGATTGTCCGTCGTCCGTCAACATTTTGATTCTAACGACATCTTCTCTGAAACCACTAGGCCAATGTTCATGAAACTATACAGGGATGTTCCTTGCACGAGAAATTAGTTCATACTTTGGCCAATTCTAAGCCCTGCAGTAACCGGAAAATCGACATTTTCTCATCTAATAAGCCATTTATCTGAACTCTAAAGTCAAAGGATCACAATTAGAAGTAGCTCTCATTTTACAAAGAAATATGTCTTACAAGCGTAAATTATCATTACTTTTACCACAATCGTTCCTAACTTTACTTTTTATATCGATGCACATGTAAGATAATATAGCGCAGTTTTATTTTCAATTATACATGTATTGTCAACAATACGAAAGGTACTATGTCAACTCTTCTCCATGAAGAAATGACTTGAATACAATGTACAATGGTCAACACTGCTTTAGAGTGAAAAAAACATGGTTCTATCATTATCCTTCCAGTATTTTTTGATCAGTAAATTAATATGATCCTGGTACTATAATCATGCACAGTTTTTTGCTTATTTCTGAACCAAGACACTTGTCAACACTTGTCTTCGCTGCAACGATGTGCACACACATTGTACTTTAAAACACCACTCATTTAAATGATATTTCGATACCGTCGAGAAACCGCAAATCGTGGTGGAGTCGTATCCGTGTTACCGGATATTTTTACAAAGCTGCGCGCGCACAGAGTTTATTTTGACGTCACAACCCGGAAGCTAGAACAGTATATGTCAAACCCGCTTTCTGAATAAAAATGTTTCGAGTAGTCCTTGGAGGCGTAATAATTATATTCCATGCAGAACTCTGGTTGCTATGGCAAAAAAATAGGAAAATACTCTTCTCTGAAACCAAAAGGCCTATAGTGCTTAGATATCTAGCATGCAGCATTGCCTAGTTGGCTTCTACCTAGATTGTTCAAATTATGACCCCCGGAAAATTGACCACGCCCATGGGGTCACATTTTCACAAAGGCTTATATAGGAAAAACTTTTAAAATCTTCTTCTATGACACCACAAGGCCTAGAACTTAAATATTTGGCATGTATCATTGTCTAGTGGAGCTCTACCAAGATTATTCAAATTATGACCCCGGATCAGAACTGACCCCCGGGTCACTTGGTTTTATATAGGCTATATGGGAAAAACGTCCACAGGCAGAGCTTAGATATTTGGAATGTTACTAAGCATTGTGTATTGGACCTCTACGAATTATGTTAAAATCATGACCCCGTGTATTATTGGCAATTTATATACAGGTGAGCGATATAGAGCCATCTTGGTCCTCTTGTTCATCTACCAGTCAGCGTAGCGTTACAAAGAAACATTCGAGCAAGCAATTAAGGGGGAAGTGTATGTACCACCTCTCTTTGTTATATGAAATATATATATTGACCGAACATGTCCGTGTTATATTCTGGAAACAACTACCATCTCACGTCCTATATTCTTCATTTAACAAAATAATGTAAATGTAAAGTTTCCACGTATTAATAACGGCCCAATGGAACATTGTACATGTACATATGTGTTGTGGTTTATAGTCTCAATTTTATTAGAGGAGGACCTCTTGTGTGCCTAGTTTTTTAAATCATGAATGTACATTTGTCACTGGACATATTATAACCGAATAATATAAAAAAGAAATTACGAATTTGTTTGTTTCTTTTTGGGGTCGGAGACATTGACGGGAACAATTTATAGCGTTTTTCCCCTGAATGTAAGTCACACACACTGCGGATGAACGACCACCGGATATTGGCTCTAAATTGAGCGCAGATAATTAGTTTTCGCGAGGAACGTGTAACAACTGGGGTAAGTAAAAACCCAATTTTCACTCTGATGCATATTTATGTGTGGTAATTTATGTGTTTTGAGAATCTTTAATGACTATCCAAGCCGAACGTATTCTCGAGATGCAACAGATATACGAGGAACTGTTGACTATATCCAAAACAGTTGACCTGCTCACTCGAAAACTCTTGACCGTTGACAAAAGCTGCCGTTATACTTGTGAATTCATTAATATGTGGATAATCTGAATTGGGCGATTCATCTCCCCAAAGACAACATATAAATTATCCAAATTTCATCAAGTTTCACGAAAGTGTAGCGAAGATATGGTTCCTGAAATATATCAATTTCTGTACTGGGTATTGGTAACAGGTGTACTGAGTATTGACGGAATGAGCGAATCACTGTACTGAGTATTGCATTTTAGAAGTTTCACCAAATAAACATTTATATCGAATGTAAATGCATATACTGTGCAGTACTTAACTGCCTGTTCAATGAGTCAGACATGAAGTGACTTTTAATGTTATCTTCAACTAGTAAACATTAGTCTAAAATACTTATAAGTTGTAAAGTACATAAAATGCGGTGTTTTATTCTTGGTAATGAAAAGTGCGGAACTCTCTGCCACATTTGCTATCAACTATCTCCGTTACAAGTAAGTTTAAAGATTGAATCTTATTTTATCATGTCGTTAAATTAAATCGAAGCAAATAAAGGATAGAACATTGGGATACATGTAACCAACAAGATCAAACCCGAAATGGCCCTTATGCGCTCACCTGAGACCTACTTATGACAATATGTTACCAAACTTCAACCCTAAACTATATATCATAAACACAAACATTCTCTTTGACCTTGACAAGACAAACTTCTAATCAATTTACATGATTGTTTGGTTGTAAATGTCACCTGCATGGCATACACGAGGCTTGTATCTGAGTGGCCTAATATTGACCCCAGATTACCTATATTTGGAACTCAACCTAAATATCATCATGACAATCACACTTACCATGTTTCATGAAGATCCAATGAAAATGACAATCACAAGGTTTTTCTATGACTTAACCCCGTGACCTTATTTTTGGTTTTCAAACTCAACCTAGACCAGTTTTAATACCAGATAAACCATATTCGAACTCGAACTCTTAGATTTCATCAAGGCAGTCGTTCAGACCAAGTGTCGTGAGGATCCAATGAAACATGCAACCTATATTGCATACACAAAGTTTTTCTGTTATTTGACCCGTCTCATAACTTTTTACCCAAAATGACCCATATTCGAACTCGACCTATATTTCATAAAAGCAATCAAACTGACCAAACTCAGGAAGATCCAATGAAACATGCAACCTGTAGTGCATACACAAAGTTTTTCTGTTATTTGACCCGTCTCATAGCTTTTTACCCAAAATGACCCATATTCGAACTCGACATATATTTCATAAAAGCAATCAAACTGACCAAGCTCAGGAAGATCCAATGAAAAATGCAACCTCTATTGCATACACAAGATATTTCCATGATTCGACCCAGTAATCTAGTTTTGGAAGCAGACGCCAGGCAGATGACAGACAGGCAGACATACAGTCGATGTACACCAGGCAATTGTAATAACTCACCTTCGGCACTTCGTGCTTAAATGAGCTAGTAAAACGCTTATAATAGCAGCAGAATATTTCGATTACTCATTTTTAATGCCCAATACTCAGTATACGTTAGTAGCAATACTCCAGTACACCAACAAGCAAAATAAACAATACTCAGTACACTGACTGAGTTATATTTTGGTCCAGAAATAACGTTTGTTGATACAATTTTGAACAATTTTGCCTTGTACTTGCGCAAATACATCGGTCGATTCAGGTTATTTACATCTAAGCAAATAAAACGGTAAACGTTACCAACGGGCGAAGTTTTCAAGTGAGCAGGCTATCTTTTTTGTGGTATTTTAACGTATTAACCTACATCATTTACAGATCGGTAATACACTAGACTGGAGAAGTCATTTAAGTATCCAAAAACGCACAAATAAACACAAAATAGTATGTATCAGAGTAAAAATCGGATTTTAACTTATCACAATTACAACACGTTCCTCGCGAAAACTAATTATCTGTGCTCAATTTAGAGCCAATATCCGGTGGTCGTTCATCCGCAGTAACACATATTGAGTGGAATTCATTCCTACGTAATACAAAGACAAGAGCATTGGGACCTATATGCATGTATAGTGTTGCGTTGTACCATGCAACCAACTCCGAACATATAATCCGATGACCAATTAACGAAAACATTATTTATTTCATTAGCAATTCAAGTTTTTATTTGTAAAAATATGATATGTAATTATTTGAGAAAGTTCTTACAAATTCTGAAGTTTAGTGCGACTTTTAGAGATTTATGAACTTTTCGAAATTATCATGATAACCTCACCTGCATGTATGTAATGGCAGGAATAGGCCACCATACTTTTCATTTTTATCTTGAACGCTCAAGTTGAAAAACTTTTGCGATTAAACACGTTTCTTTTTGGATGTTTTTTTATTCAGGCTATAGATACATGTAGGTTAATTGTATTCAAGCAGCAAAATACAAGTCGTCAGCTGTTTGCCAGCTGATGATATTTACATCTTTTTATGTTAGTTTCACTCAAAATCATCATTTCACAGGGGTTTGAAAATATAATTGCAAGTTACACACGTTTCGTCAGTATCATCGAAATCGCTTGGACTTTGTTAAAGAAGAATTGTGTAGACCGAATTCATGCTACAATAGAAACTCAATAATCTTATTAAATACATTACTTTCAATTAAGAGTCTGTTTACGCAAAATAATGCCTAGAAACTACATGCACGTTAAAGTGCATCACGTACACTCTATAATAATAATAATCATAAAATCTTTATTTCCAGGTAACACAAATAGACATTAATACGATATCGTACATATATCACAATTTCATTGTGGCCTTCCATAAATACACACAAACAACATATGCAAACGGTTCAAAAATGCACATATACAGATACACACACACTCACGCACATAAAATCACATACATTTACATATATTCTAGTTTCACACTTGGTAATATACTAATTTAAAAAGTTGCAAAACAAACAAAGATTAACTTATTAAAAACTTGAATTATCACCGATGACTACCATTTTTTAATGACAAACAATCAGATATGAATAATTGTCACGAAAGAAGAAGAAAAATTACATACAAAAAAAATCTACAATAATATTTTGAATGTGTTACATAGTTTTAAATATATGGAACGCCAAATATACATATACTCAAATATTGAAGAGGTCTTTAATATTTGGAGAGCTCTCTAATTCAATGAATGATATCAAAATTTGATTTAATGCGCGCAATAAATGAATTCAAGACCTCTACAATTTAATAATTGATATCAAACATTAAGGTGTATTTCAGCTGTATAAAAGAGCTCTGTAATTGAATTGAAGAGGTCTCTAATTAATTTGAAGACCTCTGTAATTGTTTTAAAGCTCGCTACACATTAAATAGGAGATGTCTGGAATTCAAAGAGAGACCTCTCTGAATCAATTTGAGCGCGGTGAAATTCAATTTTAGATATCCAACGATCTTTAAATATTTGGAGAGCTCGGTAAAATATTTAGAGATGTCTACAAATCAAATAAAGATACAGGAAATTCGTTTGTAGCGCGGTTTAAATCCATTGATTTGGAGACATCTATAATTCAATTGGAGACGTCTCCAATTGAATTAGAGACCTCTATAATTGTTTTACAGCACGCAAGAAATAAATTAATGATATAAAAAAATGCTTTTGAGACGTCTTTAATTGAATTGTTCCGCGCTTCAATTTTTTTATTTGAGAGCTCTCTATTTTGAGGTTGTTAATGGATTACGATTAACAATATTGAAGCGCGGTACAATTAAATTAGAGACCTCTCTAAATCAATTTTTTATATCATTACTTCATTTCTTGTGTGCTGTTAAACAATTATAGAGGTCTCTAATTCAATTGGAGACCTCTTCAATTATAGATGTCTCTAAACCAATGGATTTAAACCGCGCTACAAGCGAATTTTTAATATCTTTAATTGATTTGTAGACCTCTCCAAATATTTTACAGAGCTCTCCAAATATTTAAAGACCTCTTCAAATACTTTAGTATATGTAGACTAGGCTGCGTTTTTGGTACGTGGCATTCCCTGTTTGATATTATTTTTGTTTTTTTGGCATTTATTAACATCGAATTCAAGATATCTATAATTCAATTTTAACGCGTTCAAATTGATTTAGAGAGGTCTCTAATTGAATTCAAGGCCACTATAAATTAATTTGTAGCGAGCTATAAAACAATTAGAGATGTCTTCAATTCAATTAGAGACCTCTTCAATACAATTGCAGAGCTCTAAAAAAAAGCTGAATTACACATTAATTTGATATCTTCAATTTTTTATTGGAGAGGTCTACAATTAATTAATTGCACGCTTTATATTAATTTTTGTTATCAAAAATTGACTTAGAGAGCTCTCTAAATATTTAAAGACCTCTCTATTACAATTAATGCGCGCTATAATTATTTTGAGATATCTCTAATTGAAATTTGAGACCTCTAAAATTATTTGAAGAGCTCTCCAAATATCTAAAGACCTCTTCAAATACTTGAGTATATGTAGATTTGGCGTTCCATATACATATTGCGACACATTAAAACAATATCTATAAAGATTTTCAGAAGCCCTTTTTCCGACAAAATTTATACGATGGTAATTTGTTTCTGATAACCTGAATAAATCTGATTTCGTGCATCTGTGGTTCTAATGAGCTAATTATAGAATAATAAACACGTTAACAGATGTCAGGCAATCTTCGTCTTGTGCTAGTTGTGTAACTTCGACGATAAGACAGATAAAATCTTATATTATTCATCGGTAAGACATTTTTCTAAAATAAGGAACTGCTTTTGTTTAACGCCGTGTTATTTTTGCGTATATTTTCTTTTCACATTTGTGGTACATGATTCGGACGCAGTAATGAGTTTATGTATATAATGATACAAACTGATCAAAACAATTATATATTTCAGATCTTCAAGACGACTTGATATCTTTCTACAGACGCCACCACAGTACAATTCCATTGTCGCCGTTAATAGAAGAAGACTCACCGCTTTTGAAATTCTATGTGATGCCTGGAATTTTGTCTCTAAACATAAAGCGGTCAGGCGATCGGGTGAAAGAGGAAAAAACACCGGTCACACCGTTTAGAAATGTGTTCTATATCAAAAACAATATGTACCGTAACATATATTTAACAGCAGATGCTGGACTCGGAAAGACTGCGTTTAGCAAGCGACTTGCTTTAACATGGTGTCACGCCAAAAAACCGAACACAGAGAAAGGACAGTTTTTCTCAGAGGAGGAAATCGAAGCCATGCATGAATTTCGTTTTGTTTTCTTGCTGTTATTACGTGATAGTTCAGGTGAATGTGACATTGTTGACCTTATCTGGACACATGTTGTGTCACAACTTCCGTCTGGGTATTCACGTGACAAACTGGAAGATATCCTGTTTAAGGAAAGATCTCTTGTAATATTAGATGGTCTTGACGAATGGTGCCACCCATCTGATTCATGTAAGCAAAAAATGAGTTCCATTCCACACCGGAAAGCTTGGGAACAAACTGCTGTGCTGACAACTACTAGACCATGGAAACTGAGCGTGAGTGGTCTGCATTCAAGTCAAATCGACCATAAACTTGAAATTATGGGACTCAACCAGGAGTCAGCCAACGCACTTAAAACATCTGTGATTTCTCATTTGTGCGCTGATAAAAATGAATATGAAGTACAACAAGATGTAAAAAGGTTTGCAAGAACTTTGGAGAAAAAACAAATATCAGATCTCGAAACTATTCCGCTTCTTTTAATGTACCTGCTTTCTTTGTGGTGCAACAAAATAGAATTAGGACAATCTCAGTGTGATTTGTACAGTCAAATTACAGAACTTTTGCTTTCAAGAACCGTGCGAAACTATCAGGATTTAAAACCGAAAGTTGATATTCACCAGGATAATATCCCGCAATGTTTGAGCCAACAAGCACATTGCAAAGAATTCTACTCTCTTTTGAAAAAATTGGGACAATTAGCATATCAAACATTATTCATGGAAACAAGCATAGAAAATAAGCTTGTATTTGACAGTTCTGTAGCTGGACACTACCTTAACAAAGAGTGTTTAACTTTCTGCCTTAAAACGGGAATTATAACACAAAGTAAAGTCCCAGGGCCACTGTTACCACAGCAATCAAAAGTGTCATTTGCTCATAAAACAGTGCAGGAATATTTCGCTGCATTATACATTCGCTCCATACCTGATCAAAACTCAGTGCAAGAAGCAGTGCTATCAAATTGTACATGTGTCAAAGACATTCTAGAAATATCGAAAATTCTCATATTTCTAAGTGGTTTCAATGTGAATGTGTCATCTTCGATTTCACGCGAACTGATGAAGATTATAAATGAGGATGAAATAACACGTGAATATAGAAGCAGTTTCGAGGAGAGCCAGCCCCTTAAACAATTCCAGGACATGTGTGTTTCATGTTGCAAGGAACTACCGCATGAAAATGAAGTCATTTTTTGTTTACAGGACGTCTTTATTGATGACAGCTGTGAACAAGAACAATACCGCGTAAATCTCAAACAACTGTCATCGAGAAATAAACAGAATATTAGATCACTTTATATTAACATTGGTGGCTTGTCACGTGCACCATACAGCAGTGGGCAGGAAGTTTTTGATTATTTCGCACTCAGTAACCTGGAAAACATCGAGACAATATACTACGAAGGAAAATATAATGACCACGATATTTTACCTCTGTTGAAAAATTCAGTTAAAAGTTTATCTTTATCGTGTAGTAAAAGTTCTTGGTCTGTTTTACTGTATGAGAAAGTGACAAGTTTACAGAACTTAGAAGCCATAAATATCAGCGAGTTTAAAATGAGTCACGAACTGTTGACATTGTTGTATGATTATATATCACAAAGACATCGCATGCGAGATATAAACCTGTGGTTGTTAGACTGTACTGATCACGAGAAGGATTCCTGTACTGGATGCTGTCTTAATTTGTCAAAACATTCCAAGCTAAGGAAGATAACACTGGTCGAGATACCTGTGTCAGAATTGAACATTAATATGTTGTCGCTAGAGGAGTGTAAACTATCGTCGTTATCTAACCCAGATCTTGTGTTGCGCTTTATATTTTGTGGTCTAGCCGACAATAAAGTAAATAGATTTTTGTGCCAGGATCTAAAATCTTCCGCCGCCATTGATACAATACAGCAAACGTTACCTTTGTTGGTGCGCGTGAAAGACGTGGAGTTGTGGGACATCAATCTCGGTAACAGAACACTTTTGTCGACTGAGATGGTAAATATTGAACGTGTTGATTTGTGGCGTGTGACAATGCCAGCTTCAGTAGTACGTGCAATAGTAGCCGTGCTACAAAAACTTACACAAAAAGTTACAGTAGATATACGGCGCTGTAATATAACACCAGAAAGTGAGTTTGTTACAGTGAAAGAAGAAATCAAACAATCGTCAATGTTTAGAGTCATTGAGGGCAGTGAGGACAGTGAGGACGCGAGTTTGAAATGTTTGGAGTTTGAAACAATCAAAGATGGCGATTAAAAACAAACATCATTGACACACGACTTGGATACACATATGTACTCTTTGTGTTGATTGAATGACTAACACGGCATATTGTTATACACGCGGCGTATGCGTTGATTGAATGAATAACACGGCATAGTGTAATACACGCGGCATATGTGTAGATCGATAGCAAAAAAAGTGAATATTTCCAATAGAAATAAAAATGTTTCTAAATTAAATGTGTAGATTGAGGATGGACTTTGCAGGTAAGTTTTATTTAATTTGATTGTTTTATTATTCATTAGATTCAGCTGTCAAATTATTAAGACCTAGAATCTATTTCAAAAAATAGACCCATGACAGTTGTCCTTTAGAAATCAGTTGTCCTATTGTTTACTAGTGGCAAGGGCAGATATGTTAAAATTGTTGTTGGATTGTCATCAAACTTTTAAGGAAAGCATCAGTATAAAGACTAGCTGTACATATTACAATGTAGGTTGATACAGTCAAAGGGCCAATGTCACAGGGGCCTGTAACTTGAAACTTTTAACTGTTCTTCATCTCCAGAATCTGTCCTTAAATTTTTAATGGATTTTCATCAAACTTTCAAGGAAGCATCAAACTGATACTGATGATCGATATGAAGTGTAGTTGTGCATATTACAATTTGGGGTCAAAGGGCAAGATCACAGAGGCCTGAAATTGAAAAAACCTTATCCGCTTTTCATCTCCCAAACGCCGTGTCTGATGTTCATCAGACTTTCAAGAAGCATTCCTCATTATGAAGTCTAGTTCTAAGTAACTGTTGTGCATATAACAATTTTGCGTATCGGTACCTGGGTCACAGGGGCCTGAAATAGGAAAACTTTTTGTGTCGCCCTTTCAGAGAAAAGGCGATACATGTACATAGGGATCGCTTTGTCCGTCCGTCACACAAACATAACGTTGGCTATAACTTTGCCATTTCTTAAGATATCTTCATCAAACTATAATACAGTTGTATTGCTTATGACAAAAGGGTCATGATGCCGCCAAATTTTGTAGGTCAATGTCATATTTGACAGAGTTATGCCCCTTTTTATACTTAGATTTTTGCTATAACTTTGCCATTTCTTAGGGTAAACTTTCAAATTGTATTGCTTATGTCAAAATGGTTGTGATGCCGCCAAATTTTGTAGGTTAAGGTCATATTTGACAATATTTTGCCCCTTTTTGTACTTAGATTTTGTCATGAAAACTTAACCTTGGCTATAACTTTGCCATTTCTTAAGATTTTTTCATCAAACTTTCAAATTGCATTGCTAATGACATAAGGGTTGTGATGCCGCCAAATTGTGTAGGTCAAGGTCATATTCAACAGAGCTATGCCCCTTTTTATACTTAGAATTTTGCTATAACTTTGCCATTTCTTAAGATTTCTTTATTAAACTTTCAAATTGCATTGCTTATGTCAAAAGGGTTGTGATATTGCCAAATTTTGTAAGTCAAGATCATATTTGACAATGTTATGCCCCTTTTTGTACTTAGATCATGTAGATTTTGTTTCGAAAACTTAATGTTGGCTATAATTTTGCCATTTCTTAAGATTTCTTTATTATTAATATTAAACTTTCAAATTGTATTGCTTATGTTAAAAGGGTTGTGATGCCGCCAAATTGTGTAGGTTAAGGTCATATTGGACAATGTTATGCCCCTTTTTGTACTTAGATTTTGTTACGAAAACTTAATGTTGGCTATAACATTGCCAATTTTTAAGATTTCTTCATCAAACTTTAAAATTGTATTGCTTATGACATAAGCGTCAATTTTGTAGGTCAAGGTCATATGTGACAGAGTTATGCCCCTTTTTGTTCTTAGATTTTATCACAGCATTATTGGTTATTCTGACAAAGCGTAAAAGGGCGACACAAGTGCTCTATTGAACACCCATCTAGTTTTGTTAAAGGGACATACCCTACATCTACATGATCTAGTCGATTATATTCTCGAAACATAGACTATGTGTTCGATGAACATAAAGTGATAGATAAATACAATTTCAAATAAGAACATATGGCGAAAAATGCCTCAGGCCACATTAAAAAAAGTCTTTGTTTGCTGTCTCCCAACCCTACTTTTTGAAGTTAGGTAGGCAATTTATTTTTTTTTATTTGGAAAAACAAAACAACAGTACTTTATGTGATCCTACATAATACTTATGTAACACACAATTATAAACCATCATCCTCATTTGTCTCATCCTCAAATTTTGACATGAAATTATTTTTATTTATTTATTTTTATTTTACCAGCATGGTCCAATAAAAATATATGGAGCGCAGCATTTTTAGCCGGTCGGTCGGGAGACAGCAAACAAACATATTCTAAATGTTCGCCTCATTTTACCACAATTAATCAATATAGAGGCCTTCTGTAATAAATTGCATCCACCCATTAATTGTACAACTCTACATAGATTATTGAATAGTTTACGGTACTGCAGCATATTTTAAACTTACGATTTCATCGGTAATGACTGGAATGCATAGCAGAAACTTGTAGGTTAAGTTATAGTACTTCCAAAGATTCTATTATTGATGTTTTGGACATGTTGGAGGTTTTAATCATCTATAGTCCTTTGTATAAAAACCCTGCATTTCTTAATATTCACCTTTCATGTTAATGTTTTATGATATATTACTTTTTAGCTCACCATGCTCACTTAAGCAGGTTGTGTTCATGGTGAGCTTTTAGGATGGCAAGATGGCAAGCGTCCGGCCTTTATCTGTAGTTCACGTTTGCTCCAAATGGCATCTTCTCTTAAAGCACTAGTGTAATGTTGATGAAACCTGGCAGGAATGGTATAATGAAGCAAATTGTAAAAAGAATTTCATACAATGCAGAACTCTTGTTGTCATGGCAAAAAAAAAAAAAACTTCTTCTCCAAAACTGCATATTGTCCAGTTCATCTCTACTAAAATTGTTCAAATCATGACCCCAGGGTCAAAATTGACCCCACTCTGTTGGTCACTTGATTTCAGTTAGGTTAAATTTCTATAGAAAAATCTTTAAAAAAATTCCCCTTTAAAACCACGAGGCCTGTAGAGCTTAGCTAATTGGCATATAGCCTTGCGTATTTGACCCCTACCAAGACTGTTCTGATCATTACCCATGGGTCAAAATTGACCACACTCTGGGGGTCATTTAATTTTCAAAGGTTTCTAAAGTAAAAACATTATTAATCTTTTTCTGAAACCACAAGGTCCATATCTTAGATAGTTGGCATGCCTAGTTGACCTCTAGACAAATTGTTCTAATCCTGCCACGGGGGTCAATACTGGCCCCGCCCAGGATCACTTGATTTACATAGACTTTATAATATAGAAAAATGTTTAAAACCTTTTAAAAATAATAAGACCTAGAGCTTTAAGATAATTCATTTGTAACATTATCTGGAGCACCTGGACTGTTGTCATGTTGTTTATTTTGGTTGCTTACGTCAAAGGTTAACAGACGGTGTCATTTTAAATTAAAACTTCAAAGCTTAAATGACATATTAGTTAGGGGCAAATACTTTTTCTCAGAAAATATTTGAAACACAAAAAAGCAGGTTTTGAATATGTTTATGCACGCTTAAATTCTTTTTTCGAGAATTTACCGTCAAACGTTATTGAAAATCATTTGCAGTTAACAATCTTACAATTGGTGTGGTTGATTTTAAATATTTTATTCCTAAAACATATTGACAGATTTTGATTGATCATTTAAAATATATTTGTAGAGTTGTAAATAAACAGCAGAGAAAACCGGTTTTATTTTAAAAACACTGAAAATACAGTTTGTACTTCACTGGTAAAATCCAGTTTTGTCCTAACTATTAAATAGACAAGAATATGCATATAATAGTTTAGTGTACTTGTTATTAATTTTGTAAAATGTTATTTTAGGCCAAGAAATATGAATGTTCCGGTCTCCAGACCAACTTTTACTTTTTACTGCCAACCACGAAATTTTTTTATAAGAAAATGCTCAAACAGATCAATTTTCAAGTGCTTTTAGAGCAAGAAAGAGAAAAGATAATAATGAAAACAAAACCTACCAACCAACCGACTTTATTTCTCAGGGCAAGGCGTAGGAAACATACATAGTTTTCTCTTTGGCCTTACTTGACAATACTTGATGATGAAGGCCTTACTTGAAAATACTTGATGATCAAGGTCTTACTTGACAATACTTGATGATCAAGGCCTTACTTGACAATACTTGATGATCAAGGCCATACTTGACAATACTTGATGATCAAGGTCTTTACTTGACAATACTTGATGATGAAGGTCTTTACTTGACAATACTTGATGATGAAGATCTTTACTTGACAATACTTGATGATCATGGCCTTACTTGACAATACTTGATGATCAAGGTCTTACTTGACAATACTTGATGATCAAGGCCTTAGTTGACAATACTTGATGATCCAGGCCATACTTGACAATACTTGATGATCAAGGTCTTACTTGACAATACTTGATGATCAAGGCCTTACTTGACAATACTTGATGATCAAGGTCTTATTTGACAATACTTTATGATCAAGGTCTTACTTGACAATACTTGATGATCAAGGCCTTACTTGAAAATACTTGATGATCAAGGTCTTACTTGACAATACTTGATGATCAAGGCCTTACTTGACAATACTTGATGATCAAGGCCA